>JAQGAI010000415.1:0-20931 GCA_034696905.1 Lepidocyrtus violaceus
ACCTAACCAATTGAAATCAAGTTTTTTGCTGGTCATTCAAAGAAAATTTAAAACACATTTAAGAGAACAAAACAAAGGCAATTTGGTAGATTCGTTCGCATTGCCAACTAGTTTGAAATGAGCTCGAGAATTGGAGACGATCGTGTCTGAGCCTGTTTCGTCATCCATGAAACAATTCGTGAGCTGGTAGTGAAAAATTGAAAATGACAATGTAATACAAGTCATATCCCACAAGATGATGATGGCGATGAAAAGTTTGCAGTTTCACGATTAGGGGATTCGGTTTCCTTACTATATTTTTTTTTTGACAAAAAATCTCTTATTGTAAATAAAAGTATAATATTATAGTTACTCCAGTTCGCTGACTTTTGCGGATCATTGTGCACATTTGGGCTTGACCATATTGCATGAAATGTTTTTCATTAGTTCTGCCAAGATGACAAACGTTTTTTTCCGAAGTTTTATGCAAATTGCTCTGGTTGTGGTTTCCACTTAAACCTGCTTGGATCAAGAACTAAATTCTCACAAGAGAAGCGTCTCATTCTGGTTAAAAAATGATTTGTGCGCTCCGTACCATAACCATACTCACTCCAAAGAGTCACGAAGTGTAATCAGAGACGGCTTGCTAAAACGCAAAATAACTTTTTTTCTGAAAAGCTCATGGAATGACTCAAAAAGTTACTCCAGTTCATTTCATACTTCCCATTTGTTGCTGGCATGCATGTAATAAATTGCATTGGTTATGGTCTGAAATGACCATGTGCAAAACAATAATTTCATGTTGTCAGATTCTAATCTAACACAATATGGCAGTTTTTTTATAACCAAAAAAGAAAATCAAGAAAAACCACAATGCAAGTAATTTCACAGATGATGTCCATCTGTTCCAGAGAAAATGATAGGTAGACATATGTAATTACTGCGTATTATCGCAAAGATTTTCATCCTCCCTATCATATCATCATCATCAACCATGCACTGCAACAACACGACGGATTTATTAGAGTTCACCCTGCGTGGTGTACACAAATTTTGGCAACAAATTTACAGTTGAAAAGAGGCACATAACTTTGTTGATCGTGGGATGCAACCAACTCCGATCCTAGAAAGATCTAATCTTGGCAAGATCCGCCTACAATGCGAACATGGGTAAACATGGGTCTCAACTTCTTTCGGGAAAAATATCTTTTAAGATGAAACGATGAAAATCTCAAATGATATATGAAATGAAATGCAGGAAAATTGAAACCTACCCCCATATCCAAGTAGGTATAATCAGTGGAAAATCTCGTCCTGCGTTCCCTACTCTAATATGCAAATACAGTTTCACAAGTATAAATTAATATAATGGAAATGTCTCGTACTATTTATGCAAGGCGAAACAATCGGAATGGGACAACCAGGAAGGAAGTGAACTGTAAAAGAAGAATGAAAAGACGCAATGGATGCATGCATATGCCTGCCCAAGCTTTCACTGAAACTTCCAGTCATAAAACTTTTTTTGGCAGATAGTATCCCGCACTTTGGTCGGTATCACTTTATCATTCCAACTCAATTCCAATTCCTATCAAGTTTTAGAAATCCAAGAGTAGATGGGAAGCTTAACTTTGCTTGCAAGAAACCACTACGCACCAACTCTCTTTTTTTATTTTTACTTTCCTTCAGTTCTAATCTAGTACTGAGAAGTAGCAAAGTAAGTAACAAATCTAGAAAAACATAATTCATTCCTTTTGGCTTGGCTTTGCATAGCTGATATGGAGCATCATCCAGAGATTTCACTCTGAGATTGCTACAAATATTACGCCTTAGTCATCACGCGCAAATTTATCGCATCAATTTATTTAACACACACACGACACGACTCCCTGTCTCCGCCAGTTAATAACAGTTGATGAAAGTTTCGGAAGTTTCAGCGAACACAATCTAACTTTTTAAAAATAAAAAAGTGAATTCAGGAAGTTAATTTAACTTTTCCAGGAAGGAGCAGGCCAAAAAAACTTCGCATGCCGACACGCCTAGAAATGACAGCACACGGAGATAAATAAGCATAACTAAAAGTTTATAAGTAAACATAAATTAAAATTTTTACAAAGCTAACTAAAAATAACTATATTTCTTATAAAAACAACATTCAACTTATTTTGGCATTTTTCTACCTTATCATTTTGAGACCCAGGTCAGGTCACGCAAGTCTGGCTGGGTTACATTGCTGTCATTTTTTAATATTCGATGTTCAGCCACTTTAACGTTAAAAAACGAAGGAGAAAGTAGAAAGTAAAATATGGTGTCACAATCACAATGAAGCTGATCATGCCTCATTTTTATTCACACCAGAAAATTGCCTACTTCACTTTGCGATTTCCATTCCAAGAGGATCCTCCTCCGACTTTCTTTTAAATAATAAAGCACGTACATGGAAAACTATTCCCCTTAAATTGAAATTTCTTTTCATACGTCAACAACACTTTTCCCATTTTCTTCCTCACACAAGCAAACCAATTCTAACAGAGTCTCTCTGTGAGCCCCACACACATGATGAAAGAAATAAGTTCGTACAAGGAGAAAATAATACAATGAAATGATGAAACTAGCATGAATACCTTCACGAAATCCTGTCACTCTGTCTTGAGCCTGAAAGTTCAAGACAAATTTTCCATTTTCTATTTTCCCTATCCTGGAGGATTGTGTTGTGGAATAAAAAATCATTTTTTTCTCTACTCGATCTAGAATGCATTATTATCCAGTAAAAATGTAAAATACATTGCTTATATGGAGAATTGCGTGTATGAATGATAAACGGTGAATATCAGTTCCGGCACTTCTTTCGGAATTCAACAATGGTTTACTTCATCATCCGACATTGCCTTATTCAGAATACTGCGTTTCATGCAATTTCTACTATTTTCATTTTCGGATGCTCTTTTTTCACCCTTTTAAATATTTTTATACTACTTTCTTATTTATTTTCAAAAGGTGTAGTGTTGTAATATGAATGTACAATCATTTTTTTTCAATATCGGTCTATACTTTGTATAGGTATCATACCATCCTCATCATGACTTTAGTCACGGGCTAAACAATCCTATTTTTACCTTTTCTCGAACAAGCGGTATATGATGATTACGTTACTACGACTGTGTAGACGATGCGATGATGCTACTTGCTTGCATGCACGCACCATCCAACACAATAAACTTACAAGGCAGAAGACATAAATCTGAATTGGTAGGGAAATGAAAAAAATTGGAGATGACACGTACCGAGCTGGGGAATGCTTCATCTTCTGAATCGTCTGACTCCACAACGTTCACTTCAGGTGACACCTTCATCTTTCTTTCTTACACTTTAATACTACTTACTCGCCTCCCAGTTCCAGCACCACCCTCACTTTCGTGATTCACGCTTGCTTGTATGGATATCGTATAAAAAAGTAAATATAATAAAGTGTGAATTCACTATGAAAAAATTCAACCCTTTTCTGTTTGGATCCTCTTGGATCAAGTTGAGTCTTGGTCTTGGTCGTACTTTCTTACTTCTCACAGATCAGAGAGGAAAATACAAATGCGGCAGTATATTAGGCGAAGTTTATGTAATGAACCGTGGCATGATGATATAAAATCCAAACGTGGAGATAACGAGTAATTGCAAGTGAGGGACTGTATTATTTTTTTATGATGCGCTCTGACAAGAAGAGACAGAAAAACTCCTTGACTGTCTGTTCCTCTCCCTGTAGTTTAAAGTTCTTTTTTAAAGCAAACACTCCCGTGTCATTTCTCATGAAATGAAAGGAAGAATTCAATGATCAAGGACAATTTTAATTCTTATCTCCTCTCATATCTCATGGAAGCTGTTTCATTCATTTTAAGTAAGCTTGTCTTTCTTTCTCATCTGACTCCGAACTGATGTAATGAGAATTGGAGGAGTCACACAAGCTTGAATAAATATACAGATGTTATAGTGTTCGTTCACTTCGCCCTTAATTATCATCAACACAAATTAACTCACTGCTCTAATTGGACTAAATTATAGAGAGACACGTGTTGTCCTGCGAAGAAAGGATTCAATGGGCAAATTGGCTTTAATTACAGGGTAAGTTGAAACAGCGTGATGTTGTCACTGTCTTTTCTCTTTATCTTCTTTTTTCTTCAGAACCGCAGCAGAAACTTGTCCTTTTACTTAAACTGCGAGAAGAACTACAATGGGGTAGATTGCATAATATATTTTTGGGAAGACAAGCATATAATTTTTAGTAAACACACGGTTTCATTCTCCAAGCACGACTCATGGGTTTCTTGATTCCCTTTTCTTCTTTTTAAAACGAAGAGTTGCGAAACGTATTCCACTTTTTTCTCTCTTTGTATTGTAGCCGGTGGCATCAAATATGTAGATGCGTGAACTGAACTGAAGCCGTAGTAAATTCAATTTTTTTTTCTAAATCGAACCAAACCTAACGACACGATGTCACGAAAAATTCTATTTCAATGTCTTTTTATTCTATTTTTTCTCAATCAAGTTTAAGTTTCAATAAAAGTCAGACCGAGTGTCAATAACTCGAGAAGCTTCTTTGTTCGGCTTGCGACGACGTTTCCATTTGAAAGGAACGGTATTTCTTTTCGTTTCTTTGTTTTCTTTTAGACGCTCTTTTATATTGCTCTTTAAAATGTGTGGAAATGCTGAACTGATAGATTGACAATTTGCTCCATTCCAAATCTTTCAATTAATTGTATTCAAAAGTTCACACTGCTTTCATTCATCATCAGTTCGAAATAAATCTTTTATTGAAAAAATCTGGATTATTATGTAACACAATCAAATAGTTTATTTCAGCCAACAATAAACAGAAAAATGTTGCACTCGCAAGTTGTTTCTTATGTCAAGTTTATTCTTTTTTTTGTTATCAAAATGGGCTGTGAACGACCGACTGACTCAAGTCAAGTCTTTGCTGTCCATCAAGATACTGACAGAAGATAGACTTGGATAGAGACCAAGTCAAGACCAAACCGAATGTATTATAAAATTTGCAATGTCTAGTCATACAACATTCTTAATGTATAACAATGCTTTTAGATATGATAGTAGAAGCGGCTTGGCCTATGCGTAATACCACTCACTCACTCCCTACCACACATGACAACCATCATCATCATCGTCGGAAGAAACAATGTCATGCAAGAAATCGCGATGTACTCCTCTGAATTCATTCATATGGGTAGTGTGTGATATGGTTTGGTTAAGTAGACAATAAAAGCGTTCATTTCATATCATCAGCAGCATGACCATATGTAACTTTTTAAGGCGAGTTCTGCTGGTTCCGATCCCGAACTAATATAAAGAAACTCGATCTGATATTGTTCAGCATATAATCCAACCACGATGACAATGATGAGGATTCGGCTAAAACCACCCTTTCGCCTTGATCATCATCCTTTCGTTAGTCACATTCTGAGCAAACAACATTTTCCACATCACCACAAAAAGAGCATGTAATACAATCCGTGACAAGGAATATTTCACCAACCAGCCCAACATAACAGCAGCAATGTCTCCGCACTTTCAGTAGCTCACGATAACAATTACTTGGGTTTTTCGTCTTGAGGCAAAAACTTATTAATTCTGCCAGCCCAGGATGACTAACTGCAAAGTAGTTGTATGTTGCGAATGGTCTCCATCCAACAAAGTATCTAATCTAGATAGAAGCAGATGAATGCAAAACCCAATCTTCCGCTCTAGTCTCAATCCGTCAGTTTGTCAGTTATGCCATTCCCAATTATTACTTTACGTGCGGTTGGTTGCGGCATTTCATTCACTATCCTTTTCCTTTTTCCAAAAGAGCTGGCTAAAGCAGATAGATTTTCGCGATTTATTTTATCTATCAATTCATCTAGGATATTGACTTGCTGGATCCTCCTTTCTGTTTATATTTCGGAGTAAGACAGATTGCGTAATTTTTTGCTGTTCCATTCATCCAGCCTCCCATCAACTAACAAGACATCAAGATCATGATCCATTAGAATCCCAAAGTCTTTTCCTAAAGACTGGTCTTTACTATTTACCATCAACGTTTTTTCTTCTTATTTTTCCTACTTTGAAATCTGATTCACAATCACCGCCGTTTGTAACGGAACGCCACGTCTATTACCACTTCGTCTTAAACACTTTTCTTTTGCAGTCTTGCCAAAATTGACAAGATGAATCTGACTTCCATCACATGGAAGAAGCTAACGTTCTCCTCGTTTCCTTTCCCAGAAGAGTTGCTAACTTAACTTTCTTCTTTTCATCTTTAACGACATAACTACCCAGTCCGATATGAGTAAAATCCACACATTTTCATTCAGCCCGATAATATAGAAATGCGTAGTAATGTTCGTGGACGGATACAAGAGCCATTATACACTTTTCCCTTTCTTTCTTTTCTTTTGGCAGTCATGGATAAAAGACGCACTTATTACGGCATTATCTATTATCCCCATTCCCAGTTTCCCACTCCAAAAAACTTGAAGAGTCGTAGTCGAGTCGGAGTCGTAGACTTCCCTCTTAGTTTTTATTCAACTCTCCATTCATGAAAGATGACTCATGACAAAAGTAAGCAAGCATCCGAATTTCGAGAGAAAAGTTTTTTCTCTTATTTGATACACCAACCATAACCACTGCCACCACTCATCTCTCCACGCACCCATCCCATTTAGTCTGCTCCTATACTTGTGTTTCTTCTCCTTCCCACTTACAAGAAACAAGCGTCGATGAATATAACGAAATTATTTGGGAATGGAAAGGGGACACGGACCCACAGAAGAACCAAATAAATGCTTAAGCTTTTATTTTTCTTTTTATGTGCTTAAGACATTTTAGACAATTCCCATCTGCTTTTCTCGCATTTTTCTGTTACGGTCACAATCCCAAATGAACAAGTTTCGTAAGTTTGCAATTTTTTATCCGATTCCGTTCACTCTTAAGTACATATAAATGGTCACAATGTGAACTATTGAAATAGACGAATCTGAGCATATACACGTAACGGCTGCACATTAAACCACGGAAAAAACTCCCACGCTTTTCATTCCAACAAATTGCCTTTTATTTTACTCTTCCTGTGATAATCCTCTCATTGTCATCATTATTACTCCACTCAACGATCTTATTCTATTGGAAGTTAAAGACAACGTGCCACTATTTTATTGCAGAAGCTGTGAACAACACCAGACATGAAAATGGTGATCGCCTGAACACTATTTACTTTCTTCTTGTAAGATTGGATGCGGTGGAAGGGAATTGATTGCAATGCTGACAGCCACCGGAACCCAGTTGGACGAGTGACATTTTTATGTGGAGAGATGGAGAACACACAACTGTTAGGAAACAAATTCAGGACAACGCACCCATCACCCCTGATCAATTTATATCCACGCACACAAAAAATAAATAACTTTCACAACTGCGGATGTATAGCAAAATAAAATGCTGATCCTATCCTGCGGATTCGATCAATTTTGCAGAATTATGTAATGGGATAAAGAGTTTTGGACGACTCTTGAACATCCATGTAAATAACTCTGATCGTCAATGAATGGAGATTGTATGTCGGGTTGGGAGTCTCCGGATATTTTTTTTTGTGTGTGTGCGGAATCTCCGTACACTGTTTTTGTAAAGAAAAACAGGAGCAATAGCAAACACAACTTCCGGCCGGTGAGTAAACACTGGGAAGGAAGATATAATACGGAAGTAGTCTGGTATTATGCTACGTAAAGCTCGCAGAGAATATCTCTTTCTTCCTTTTCTGTTGTTGTTACGAGTGAGTTTTCCTCTTCAAAGTAATTTTGCAGATGAGGATGAATGAAAGTAGGAAGGAAGGGAAAAGAGACGGGACAAGCTCAAGTGTTGAAGTATAAGTAAACTGAAAGGAAGAAAAAATACGTCGTTTTTTCTTCCATCAACCTTCTTCCTCCCTTCCTCTAAGAGATCAGATATCTTTTGGCTTCCCAGTTCCGCTACCGACTGAGGAAAGACCACATACAAAGCCTGGGTCTAAGAAGTTTTCTTTTCCAGACCAGACATGACTTACGTACGGGAGGAGTAAAGTAAAGTAAAGTACATATAGAATGGAATACCTTATGTATGTATATCGGGGGAGAGTTAGGTATCACTGCTACCACGAAGAAAGAAATGATTCCAAAGCTGAAAGTTAGGGTAAACGACTGACATCATGACTCGACTCTTGAGAATGCCCGGACGCGGAACGGAACCAGAAACTAAACCAAAAGTTCATACATACCTAGGAACATTCTTGTTGGTTTCTTATGCGTGTATGCAACAGAAAAGCCAACAGAAAGAACAGCCCCAATAGCATCGTCATCACCACCACCGTAGACCGTAGCCATATCGTCATTAAGTTGAAAGTGAAACATAGCTATATATAGCTACGCATTTTATATAAATAACATTCACCGGAATCCCCCAGCCATCCGACTAACTTTTTCCTTCGCTCAGAAAATGTAAAGCGTAACCATATCTGATCTGTGCGTGTGCCCATGAACCAAGTTGGATCTTTCACTCTCCTTTTCGTTCCCAGTTCCTTTTTCTTCCTCCCCGAAAACTCATTCCTATGCAGGATGCAATATAGTTTGTTGGTCCCATGTGCCATTTACAACTCTCACTCATTTCCCTCATACTTTTCACTGCACACGATACGATGGTGATATTATTACTAAAGCATGAAATGAGCTTTCTTGCAACAACGACTTACGGCTATGGTATGATGCATGCAGCGTTCCTAATTTCATGTACCCCCGTTTCCCTTTTCTTTTTTAGTCTGCTGCAATGCAACAAAAAAGTTTTGCTTTTCACTGGAAAAAAGACTTTCGTCTATCACCAACTTCCCAAGTTCTTTTTTATACTCATTCATAATTTTACTATTATGATTACATTGCACCCACCACACATACAAAATATGTTTTTTATAAAACGGTTCCTACTCACTCAAAAACAAAACGGGTTCTTCAGAGACATTTCAAGCTGCCTGCCTATATAGTAGTGGCATGCTTGATGATAAAAATTTACAAGCCCATATTACGCAAACAAATTCAACGACATATATGTTACGAGCTATATGAATCTATCAAAGTTTATTATGATTGTGCATGTTAGCAATAATAGCAATGTGCATAAAAAGAGTTCATGTTTGATTAAGGTGTTGTTTTTCTCTCTCTCTCTGATTGTATTTCATAATTATGTAGTCTACTTTTCCAAGAAGTCTTCTTGGATACGTCCAGTCCAAACATATGCTATGCTGTAAAGTCATTTACACTCCCAATTTTCATAGCGTAAAATATATGGCTTTGTTGGCACTTCAGATTTTCCCTTTCCTTCTCTGTTTACTGCAAAAAGCCAAGCGTGGAGAGACTAGACAACAACATCTATGTCTGTCTGTCACATTCTTACAGAAGAGCATCAGCCTCTCCCTCTCGTTAAATCTCCAGCAGGAGTAGCAGTTTCATTAGTGAAATTGCTCTTCTTCATGTCTCCCAATAACAGATATATGCGGATATAATTCCAAAAATAACATCTCACGTATTTCAAACTTCTTTCAAATGTTCAGCAATTCCGTAAATATTTTTTAGGTTATTTGTGCGTAGTCAATGTGTTCCGATTTTCAGCATCTTTCCCTCCTCCTCCTTTCCATTTCCAATTTTTTGTGGATATTGTAAATGTTTTAACAGCTCGTGTTGCACGTCCTGTTAAATAGCTCGCTTTTAAAGATATGAGCCAGTAATGTATGCGCAGGAGAAGGAGGAGCTGTTATTTGGTCTCATTAAGGAATACGGCTTGAGAGATATTTTCCCCGGCTCTTGGAGCCCCTAGATTTTTTAAGTTGCACACATTCTGGTGAAGACTAATGGAACTAATTAATTACTTGGAATAACTTCAAAAGGCAAGTCTCATTTTTGTCTGCAAAGCTGTTCTCAAGATGTGTTGAAATTTTTTCCCTACCAAGAACAAGAACTTGTGAAAGCAAAGTACACAGTACGTACGTAACCTGAATGAAAGAAAACTTCTCACTTACTTAAATATATTTATCATACCTTTTACAGTTTACTTTACCTTATTTAGTCTATGCATGTAAGGTAAATGTTTACTTAAGTACCGAGCAACACCACATTTAAGATGGTAAAAGGCACTAGAGTAGAAGTACTACAACCAGCAATCTATCAAAACAAAGTTTTGGAGTTGGATGTCTGCCTTTCTTGCCTACCTCTACCTTGCTTTTTTTCTTATATGTATCACACAATCACCAAAGCCATATGCAATGCATCCCTATAAAAACCCATCCACTTTTTTGATAAAAGGTAAATCCGGAAACCAGTGCGTGAGTCATACGGACAACAGCAGCAGCAGCGTCGCCGCGTCCTCGATGAGATCAGAGAAGGGGATAAAGATGCACATACTTACCTTATGACTAACCACAGGCAACTTGGATACAAGTCTGTGTGTTGATGTTGATAGAGTGTGTTATGTTGTAGCTTTTTGGTTATTGCACTCCCCTCATATAAGGTTCTTCTTAGTTCTTGGAATCACCACGATTAAATATCACTTTTATATTGCAAATGCAAATCCCTTTGCTGTAGAGGCATTAGATTCACTTGGTTTGGAGTTGGCATTTATTTTTTTTCTACCAAAACTTTTCCTTGCTGAATAGGTTCATTGTAAAAGAAAAAAAACTGTTTTTCAGACTGATCTCACTGATCTGTCATATGGCGCCGGTAAGACGTGAAAAAATAGTACTTGCCGAACGAAACCCATTTTTTGGTTCACTACTCCCCTTCTTGGATACCTTTTGCAAACTCTTTCACAATGGAGGATCATCACCCCTTCTTATATGACTAATAAAATAAGTCCATTCCATTTCCATCTTGCTCAGAGCTCCCACTTTTTCCTTTTGCTAGTAACCGCAAAGTATTCTTTAGGATTATTACCTAAAAAAGTTTGACGATGATTATGATGTTCGAAGGATGTTGGAGACTTTATAAGGCATCAAAAGAGAATAAAATTACATATGAAATAGGATACCACGAATAGGGAGTACTCACTGATAATCTCATTGGCCCGTGTCAATTCATTTTAGACAAAATTTACATCGCACTATTATTATGCAAGTGAACAAGTTCTGCTGAACGAAGGAACAAAAAGATGAAATCCTACGCATGAGAGTAAAACATTTTAATTTATTCGTTGAGGAATGGACATATTATTATTAATATGGAAAAAATTGAGCCATAAGTTACATTTTTATTATTGTTGATGGACAGTTCTAGAAACCAATATCGACCGACCGGCTTGGCTTCATCATCATCATCAGACCATGCATGGAACTTAACTGAAGATTGTAGAGCCTTGCATGCGACTCACTACTACCCCCATCAGAAAATTGTTGAAAGAGAGGGGTCGAATCTTTGCTGTCAAAAATGAGGCAATCGGTTTTGGATGGGTGTAATAACTATAGACGCAAAGTCTCACATGTACGGTTTCATTTTATTCACAAACTCGCACTCTCAGCCAAAGCGTGAAGTTATTTTGGGGCTTAGAGGAAAAACGTGAATATTTTCTGTCACACTCACTCCTCCTAAATAATCAACAACAGGAACGGTCTCATCTTCAGTCCCCATCACCATGCGATGCATGAAATGAAGAAAACGGTTAATGTTAGACGAGAGATATGCTGCTGCTGCTTTTCCTCATTTGAGTTTTCACATTTAATCTTCACTGCACACAAAAAAAAACAATCTCACAAAAAAAGCATTGTACAGCAAATCGGATCGGGGGAGACGAATTGGAAATTCTTTAAAGAAATTGGATGACCGGACAGAAGGAATTTTTTAGAAGGAATTTTAAAACCTTACTCAATCTCACACTCTTCCTTTCTCTGTTGAATAATCTTTCTTGAGATTAGGTATGTGGCATACCGGAGGATTAGATTTATGTTTGCACTTGAATAGCCAGCTCATCTTAAGATGGTGTCGTTATCTCCAAAAAGGAACGGTAATGATTTCAGGAATAAGTTAAAGCTAGGCTTGGGACAGAAGAGGGACGCTTCTCTCCAAATAGCATATACCTAATCATACCATATACCCAAGACGAAAGTCAATACTGAAAGATCGGTCTCTGATAAGAACAGCTCATCTTCCATCTCCAGCTACATTACAGAAATAGAAAACTCTCAAAAGTGATGGAAAAGTCAAAGTTCAGACTTGAAAGTACTAAAGACTTTAATATTATTGTGTAAGAAATAAAAGAAATAGAATTCCTTCAAGGGAAGCGTCTCAAATAAAGTACAGTTTAGAAATTGATAATATTGGTAACGTTTTTTATGCCTAGCTATTTAAAACACACCTAGACCAGACCACATTCACTCTGACACAACTCGCCGAAGCAAACTAATAAACGTAACTTAATAAAGTATAAATCAATAATAAACTACCGTATCGGGGGGATTTTATGAATCCACTCTATTTAGAAAAATAAATATGACTTCAGATTAGATAAGAAAAAGTCAAATCTTTTAATGGAAAAGTTTCTTTCTAGCAAAGTAAAGGATTTAAAGGATACACTCTAAGTCGTGGCTGTCAAAGAGGAACGGTTTTTATCGATCCTTCCCAATTGAAAACTAATTCAAAGATATATATCAAGATTGAATTTTTTAATCAATTGCCGGCACTTTGATTTCTTACTTCTTTGATCTCACACCACCAAACTGTAGCTCACTATTGATTTCCCTATACTCTTTCTTGTCCGCCTTCTTTCATCCTTCAACGCAAGCTAATGAGCGAAAATGAAATGATTAGGGAAGAAACAGTTGAATATCATATCAGAGCTTCCCAGTCAGGCTCAAAAAATATTTATCTGCATGACCCATTCATTCTATTCTAATTTTTTTTAAAGATTGCTATATTATCTTCATCTAAGGCATAGTTTGAATTTAATTACACGTGGGTAGGTAGTTGGTATAGTGGATACATATTAATGGGAGTAATCAAAACATATCTAACTTCTTTATCATTGCAAGACAAATCATAGGACTTTTCCATTACGATTGATATAAAAAGTTTTTTATGTTTTACGCATTTGCTACCTTAAAAAGTGAACCAATCAGCAAAACTAAACAGACTGGTAATAATAATGATGGTTTATGTTCTATAAAATTTGATTGTGATTGTACTCTGTAGCAGCAAGACTAATAATTTTACGAGTTTCATGTCATTGGATCTCCTGCATTAACACATAGACTGCTCTGACTGACAATGAGTGGAGAATGGTTAGTGCTTACAGAACGGAGGCATTAAAATAAGGACAACCTGTGAAATGATCATTTCATTCAAGAAAATGAAATAAAAGTGAGATACGTACGTACGTACGTAGTAGATACATAGTGCATTCATCATTTTTGTTTTTCAAATGTAAATCAAACGGCATCCTCCCAATCCCGTCTTGAAAAGAATTGGCCCTCTCTTTCATCAAATTCAAAAAGAGTTGGAGTAGCCTAAACGTTATGCAAAGTGAGTCAAGAAGTTGTAAAAAGGAATAAAATAGTGTGTAAGTAGGCATATGTATTCCATGCGATTCGGATCTTCAACTCTTTTCTAACTGCATTTGAAACAAGGGAGAATTCGTCCGCCTTTTATGTTGAGTTGAGAAATGACCAGTGCAGTGTCCACTCATTGTCAAAACTGTCCTTTTTCTCATTCAAACAAGTGATGAGCAAATATTAAAAAAACGAAGCGGAGGATGGATGATGTAAATCGTGAAACTTCATAGCGTGTTGTTTCTGTATGCTAATATTGACCATAATTTAGGTAACTAACAATTATATCGCATGAAGTGAAGTAATACATATGCAGACCACATTTTGGTTCACTAGTCCAGTGTCACTGCACATGTTATGTCCATTTTGGTTTGACCGACCACAGCTTCCTGCCACTGACGTGAAGTAACGAGACGGAGAATGGAGAAGAGTTGTTTGTGGGTAAACGACATTTCATTTTTATACTTTCGTATGTGTTAGCAAACCTCGATGATTACTTTGGACTTACTTTGTGTATTTGCGCAACAATACTAACACTTTTGTAAACTATCCATTTTTATATTATGCTTTACAAGGCAGTGCTTCTGCAAATAGGCTCAAAATGCTTTTCTTATAATAGCTTTTCAATCACCAAAAAACAAGGCCAGGTGTACCGAAGGAGCCGCAACCAAGAACTGAGAGCCTTTTTACCTGCTTGTTTGATGAGAAAAAGATGATGATAGAGTAGAACTTAAATATTTACCCAAGTGTCCGAGTTTTTAGACATCAGTCTGGCATATTAGAAGAAGAAAAATTATGCACAACAAATTATTATTATGCAAGTGTATACATGACGGACAGTCATTATTATTACGCCACTTCCATTTCTCGAATTCATCATCAGTCATCATCACGAAATGAAACAAGGACGGAAGCCACACAGATCTTAAAGCGACCACCAGCGCTGCTCAGAAAGAAAACTGACCAAAAGCTAACCCTGACTTTCAAGTATAATATTTGTCTTCAGGTTTTCAAGCCACGTTTTACACCGCATTCTAAACCTATTCAACCAAAAACAAATTCTACGTTCATTTTTTTCTTAAGGTCCAAACTCCAAATAAAAAATTCAACATGTTTGGTTTCCTATATCATACGCATTTAAATCGACGGAAAATTAAAAATCAAGAAAAAAATACCATCATGATTCCCCAAAAAGGTCAGGCATAAAATCTAATCTGACATTTTAAAGGGTTTTCTGTAACAGCAATCGAGGGTAATAGTAGTAGATAACGGGAAACAATCAAAAGTTCACATGCCCAAAGTCCATATATTAGGTCAACCCACCGCATCGATGAACGATAAGAAGAAGTAGAAAAAAAGTTGTTACTCTGTTCTGTTAAGATTTTACAGTTATGATTAAACTCCAGTCCAGTACAAAAGGAAACATGCGACGGTATCAGATCGAAAATTACTTATCAATACGGAACAGATTGAATTATGACAAAATGAGGATGACGAAACTCCGCAATAAGGCCATACTCTTTGTGAGAGTAAGCGTTGTAAATTGTATAAAACCGATTTACTTCGAGAGAAGGAACTCCCCTTCCCCTCCACCTTTTCTCTATTTTGACGGTTCCCTCCTCCATGTTCACAATAAAAAGTGACTAATATAAATCCATCACAATCGATTTTTGCTTTCTTTCTATCAACTCATACTCTCCCCATTTATTATGACCTCTATCAACATTTATTACCTACTGCTCCCAAGCTATTATTGGAAGCTGCTAGTAGAGAAAAAAAAGTACACGCTTTTCCATTTTACTAACGTGAAATTTATATGCTTGCTTACTGCTCTTGAAACTGAGCAGACCAACTGCAATCTTCCTCTTCACAATTCTGTAAACAAAGTTGCCCAGCAAGTTCATCACGAAACGTAAGTAGTTTTTGAAGCAAACTCAACACAACGGTAAGTACGTAGAAACAACGGCAGTAATTTGACAGACTAGTAAAATTTGTGCTTTACTCAGCTTAATCATGATGATGATCATGATGATACGATCATGATTCATGATGCTCAAAATATAAATACCGTTGTAAAGGCTGCATTTTTAGTTAGTTGAATAGGATAAAACAAGGGGAAGTGATAGAGCAGATGAGTGCATGGCACGGCTTTCGTTTGATGGAAAAGGAATCGGACAACAATGAAATCACATAAATCCGAGAAAAACAAGCTCAATATACAAGATCATGATGCAAAAAATGAGTACCTAACTTAACTTAACCCCCAACTTTAGTTCGTACTTCCTACATTGGAAGAAGAAGAATCCTTACATTAGATTGAGAAAGAGGGAGAAAAAGTAGCTTTTTACGACAAAAAGATCAAATACAGCAAGAAAAATCATCCCTCTCATGATTCACTCTCTCATGATTATATTTTGCTTTTTCTTAAGCTATATAAAAATATGAAATGAAATGTACTGCAAAGGAGAAATAGTAAAAAAAAGTCAACCTCATAAAAATCTAACTGCTTTTGCCAGCACTTATTTGTTTTGTTGCTTTCACCCTACCAAGATCATGAGGACATTATCCTCAGTCTCTAGCTAGTCATCATCATCTGAACTGAAGTTCCTCCAACTAACTTCCTTGTTGTTTCCCAGCCGGGTTATGCAGTACATTATTGCAAGGAAATTCATAATATCAAACCCAATGTTTATATTATGCACTCTTTTTCTTCATTTATTTCCCTACTCATTTTTACGTTCGAGTTGCTTTTCTTCAGATTTTCTTTCTGTAAGAGGCAGTTTTTCCTTGTTTAGGAATGAATGTCGTATATACTTTCACTGTTTACTCGGTGGATATTTACTTATGCGTTCCCTTGTAACTTTTTTTGCTCGTAGCTGCTATTATGCTGGTGAGCTTGCTTCTTTGTTACTTTTTTTATTCCTGTTTCATCTTCTTCAGATCTTTGTTCCTTAAACAAAAATTATATGATGAAAATGGTAATGATTACACACTACTGTTGTGATCAGATCACAATCATTATTGTTAAAGATAATAAAGTTGACTCAACCAGTAGCGTTCCCTATTCATAGTTGTAAAAAGGAACACAACATAATATAATCTCACAGCTGTGTGAGCTGTTGTGGGATAATGTTTGAGTAATAACAATACATTATGCAAGAGTGTATTAAACAGAAAGCAACAACCGAAAAACGGGATATTTATCTTCATTTTCAGAGATTCTTTCTTATTATTCTTAGAGGCATATTATGCAAATGAATATACATAGAAGAGAAGATACTTATACAAGAATCTAAGCTTATGATTATATAGCCAATCTAACTTTATTATATTCGCGACGGTTTTTGTGACTTGCAGAGCCAGACAGTAATGATAGGAATGTGAATGATGAAAGTATGTAGTGGCCATGTAATATGCACGACTGGGTTTATTCTTGAAATATGGAAAAGCGATCGAGAGAGGAGAAACGCATTTCATTCTCATTTCACTACAGCGTGAGATAAAAATCCAAGTCATGAGAAAGTGCATTTTACCTATACCCTGATTGCATTGACTTTGATGCAAATCAGAATTCGATTCAGTGCAGACCAAAAACATAGCATACCTATTTCAGGAATTCAATGCAACTTTCTCCCATTTTTCTGAAGAAATTTTTCGGTGAGTTGAAGAAATATTCTATCTGAAAAGCGAAACTTTTCTATCTGAGTTGTTTCCATATGCTACCTTACACCTCCAAACATACCACCGTTATCATCCAATTCAGAGCGTAATATTTGACCTTTGCCTGGGCTATAATAATAGAATCACTTGACATATATATATGAGTATAGGAAGGTAACATTATTATAGACAATGTGGAATGATATGCATGACAAACCCCGGGAATATCTATACATTACATAGAAATATTTATGAGCATATAAAGGCATTTCCATCCGAAACAATGCATTGTTTTCACAAAAGTTATTACGATGTGCGGGATATCAACCAACCTTGCTTGGGGTATGGTATGGGTATGAGTATTTTTATGCAGCCAAAATCTACAAGATCGAACCACGCGTCTTCTTTGACGATCTCTGTTTCTTTTCCTTTGCTATTTTATTTTTTAGAGAGAAAAAAATCTACTGCAACCATCATCCCCTTGTTTCCCCCTCTGATTTTTTTACCTTCTTCTCGGCTCATAAGCTATAAACGGGTCGTTTCTTCAAGAAAAAACAAGGGACAAGGGTAAAGAAATGATAGGAGTTGGGCACGATATAGAATAAATTTCAGATAGGGAAGGCTGTCTGTACATCAGCACAGCTGCAGCTACTGCTCCCATATTATATCGCTCCTGGTTTTCTCTTTCTGGTAAAGTAAATTTTTTCTCTTTCTAGATAAAGTGCACCGGCAACTTGACATGAAGCAAGTAAACAAGAAAGAATATGTACAAGTATAACGGGCAAAGGCAGAGATGAAGTGCTTCAAGATAAAAAAAATATTATATAACAATAGTTGGACTTGTTTTGATGAGGGTAGCTGCAAAGTAATAAGCTTAACCTGAAGAAGTCGACTCGATCCCAGGGTAAAATGCAATATGCACTTTGTCTATATGTATGGCCGGTCGGCAAATGCAAGATTATATCTGGCTCATTCAATCTTCAATTCTGGAAAAAGCTATTCCAAATATATTTTACTTGATAGCTTGAGCCACCACCTATATGGCATGTCCGTCCAAAAAAGTAAAGCCGCAAGGAAATGTGGCCAACAAAACCTTCCCATTCCATTGTGGCCTTCACAACTAGGAAGGTACACATAAGGATGGAAAGGAAAACCAAACAAGCAAACAAAGTCAAAGTAATAGAAGGTGGGTAGGAGTTAGCAGTAATGGGAGAGAAGAAACTCTCTATGAATTTCTTCAAGCCTCCCCCATCCCTCCCCCAACATTATCATGACTTTCTTCAAAAAAGTTTGTTTCTTGGGAAGAGAAGGAGGGTAAACACACTGACATAAGAAAAGACTGAATAAAATGAGCAATGCAACACTCCATCGGTGGAGGTGGATGGGATGGGAGGCAGGGAGGGAATGATATATTAGCAGGGAAAGAGTACATTAACGACTACACATTGTATTCATATAGACAATAACAAAGTTCCACATTCATCCCCCTCCAATTTTCTTCATATTTTCGGAGGAGAAATAAACATCCCTACTAAATTAGCTTGTCAGAATAACCAGTGTCCAGTGTCGTTAGTTTATTCACGTAGGAAGGGAGGACTTTACGTGTTGCACCTTTATACTTCCTCTCCTCAAGATAATAATGCAATAGTTCATAGAAAGTCTCATTTATAAAGATTGCCATCTTCATAATAAGTATCATGAATGTATTTTTGATGTTATTGCATTTTATGTTTATTATTTTAGCGCAGTTACACGATGGTCGAAACGTCTCTGTTACATAAACATACCGATATTACGGCATTTCATTTTCTGAGCAAAGTTCATTGTGAATGGCCTATAAAAGAAAAGATAAAATTTAAAGATGAAACAGGGAGTGGGTTTTATAGCATGGGAAGTTTCAAGGGAAGACCTCAATGAAGTCCCATCCATTCATTTCGGACACTTCATTACAATACCGACCAACACCAACAACCTCCCTCTATGTCTTTTCATTGAGAAGTTTAACGGAGGGTTTTGCCTATTCTATTTTACATATTATTTTGTAAATACATATTCATAATAATACTCTTCTTATTTAAGGAAAAATGCATAGGAAGTAAGGTCACTCCCTCAAAGACTTGAAGCCGTAAAACTATATTGTTATCCTGAGGTGACATTATACGGCTACTTAAAAGAGCTTGACAAACATTCCAAACAATGTAGCACAGAACAATGGGGCCAACCTGGACTTTGACTTTGAACGGTTCCGAGAATTGCTTTGGGTTGATATGCAGGTAATAAAAGTTAGACACGTTACATTTTGGAATTTTACGTTGCACAACATAGAAAAGTAAGGTTATTCTGTATCATCGTAAAAAAAATTGAAGATAATAGTCAAAGTCAAGAATGATTTCCAATAAAATACAGTAACCTTTCATGTACTAAAACTTCAGCCATTCATATCTAAACCATCACTATCCATCCATCCCTTCTTGCTCAAATTCTTAAGAACTCGTAAAAATATATGCACTACACTACCCAAGCGATTTTCAAGGGAGGGGATGTGATTTTAAGCTAAAAGCGATAGTGAAATTTTAAGGGTACATAAAAGTCAGCAGCGGTTCAAAGGGAATAAAATGTGTCAAGAAAAATATTCATCGTGGAGAAAATGGTTTAAAAGTATTATTTTTTACGAGGGTTTAAGCAACCTAAAACAAAATTACTCTGTGGGAGCTGTCACAAAATTAAGGAACGATGATCATCCCATTCCTCAAGACTTCTTCGGCTCACTCATTGTCAGTAAGGACAGGACCGACGGCAACTCAACAGAAAAAGCAAAGTGGAACTCCCAAACCCGAGTGTATTCGGTCGGGTACAAGTTGCATATTTTGTTCGGTTACCACCACCAAGAATGAACTGACGACACCATAGGTGTCCTTTCAAATTTGTTAAGGCCCCATCCTAGTGAAAAGGAAAAAAACAAATTCCAATCCCCAAATTTGGTGCGGTAATCAACGCACAAAAACAAATTCTTTCACTACCTACTTGGTAACTGATGTCCAGAGTTGGACAGCTCGTTTCTCAAATGTTTAACTTGATGAAACATTCATTTTCAATTTTATGGCTTCTTTTTTAAAACAGGATTTATGCTCATTCAATAGGATTTTTACTACTTAGGCACAGCTTATATTTGGTAATCCAACTGAGCATTTATAGTTATATAAGATAATTAAAGCTTACCCAATGATACATTGCTTAACAAGTGTTAAGGATGGAACAGGTAGATACATACAAAACGATGTAACAAATTTATACTCGGTTTCCGTAGAGGATCTCACCATCGCATAGTATGTCTTCAAATAAAATAGGATAGGCTTTTCTCTGCACGAATGTTCACGAATTCTGAACTTTCAAGTTTACATAAACAACCACATTCAAAAACAGGAAACGGCCAGATGCGACATGCTGGCTTGCACATTTAATATTCCACAATACGATGTAAATAAAGTTTCCACAAAACACATGTTACAACACAGTTCCAGTGAAAAAAATATGACAGCAGAATTGTATTGAATTTTGATTCGATGCAGAAATAACTTTTCCTTTCTCAGAGAAAACTTTAATCAAATGTAAGGAAACATGACGTTTATTGTTTTGTAAACCATTTTAAGTGAGTCAAAATGGGCTGTTACATTTTCCACAGATGTTTCATAATCATCGTC
>JAQGAI010000416.1:0-20913 GCA_034696905.1 Lepidocyrtus violaceus
TCCGATCATGTCATCATCATCATTATGTCATGCATTTGCATATATGGGAACATGTATATTGATTGATTTTGTTATGTCATGTCACGCACCAGGAAACATATCTCAGTCATCGTAGAAGCCCAAAGAATCCGGATGGTCGACGATATCAAGGTCGAATGTGAAATCATCAGGATCATCGCTAGCACCTTGAAGGAGACAGTCTTTACTTACTGGACTTTCACTTCCATCCCCTGTTGCACCGTCTCCAGTCTTCTCGTCATGGACGACCATGCCGGTGAGTGCGAGAATGTAGTTTTTGGCTAGAGTCAGAGTTTCCAGTTTGGAAAGCCGCCGTCCTTTGTTTGCCACATGGGGGATTGGTATTACTTCACGTAGGGACTGGAAAAGCAATAAAAAGTAGGCATTTTTAGGCATTGTTAATTTGAGTACATTACACCTTCCATAAATCAATGAGCTATGTACGTGTGAATGTATTCAGCTTGTTTGTAATGAAATAAAATGACCGTAAAACTAAAGTGTGCGATATGGAATGCAATGGTATTATTGGAATGTTTGATTATTTTACTATTTGGTGCATTTTTGGAATACTGTACACCTATTCAATTCATGAAAACCTTGATTATAAATACATAGCACTGATTGGAGAACTTCCAAATATGCATCTAGAATCCAGACAGACGTAACGTAACAAACATTTGTTATTTTTATTTCCATCCACACGAAAACCTGGGACGGAACTAGAACGTGTCCTATCATCCACTAAGCTCACCCTCCAATTTACAATTACTGAAAACGAGGTCATAACATGAGACTATAATTATATAGCAGTTCTCCCGTTGTAAATTACAAGTTGATAAATACCTGTCGCTTCTGCTAACGTCAGTTTCATTATCACCGCCCACAATCTTCATCATCGGATCATCATCATTATTACCATCCCCTATCATTTTACAGCAATTATACCATATCGGATTCTCCATTTAAGTTTAATTGAAGCAAATAGGCTAAGAGTAGAGTAAACAACATCCAAAACTTAAATGGAAGCAACAATACAATACAATACAATCTACATACATCCTCAAATCACTGGTTTCCCATTCCCATCATTTCCTTTCCTCCTGATATTGCGGCTTGGACCATCCATCCCATCCTCATTCGCTAAGCTTAAATTATCTGTGCCCAAAAATCTCATAAAAACACTACTTGAGAAGATAATGACGGGTGTAAGCTGATAAGGACGACGTCGAGAGATGAGCCCTTTTCCCTTTCCTCCTCCCTCTATCTATCATCATTACGGATTGAGAGCCTGCATGGAGCTATGTATGGAAGTATTTTCATAAGAACCGAGCAGAGTCAATAATATTCCTACAAATAGTTGGGCGGTTTCTGACGGGAAACGAAAGGAAAGGGAAGCGTAAAAAAAGAAAACTCACAGAAAAAAAAACATTCGTAGTGGGTAGGAGTGCTCTTCTTATGTACTTCCATAAAAAAGTGTTTTCGGAAACCATCCTCATCTTTTTGTTCGTACCAGGGAAAGAAAAATATCAGAATCTATTGTATTTTCTATCTCTCTCTCCCGTCTCAAGATTTCTGCCGATTTTTCCCTAAATTATTTTTTTACAATATCCTTTACTGAAAGAATCCGATTTCATGTGAATCTAAACGCATTACGCTGTGTAGTAGAGGAGTGGATGAAAGTGTGTGCATATGCATATATTTATTCTACTTTGGTTTTATTCTGCTAAATGATGGTGCTCCCTTTCACTCTCCTTTCACCACCACCATCACTATCACTAATGCATATATATCATCACATCATCATAACCATTATACTGGCGGACTATCTGTAAAATTTATTCCTGCCAACGTCAAGTTCGATATATCCTATCTTGTATTACGTCATACTTACATTATGATTATATGCACTTTCACCGAAAGCATAATATTTAATACGGACATTTGAATATAATACGGTGTTAAGTTCAGCACGAATCACTTCGTCCGTATTAATGTGCAATTTGTCCCTGGTCTCCAGTTACACCGGGGATGAATCAATAATAACTCGTCTTTCCTCCTCTCCTCCATATCTGCTTTTGTTCTTTCTCTTTTGCTCTTTTCACAATCTATCTGTCAGCTCTTCCCGTTTTCACTTACTGTCCCCCCATTCCATTCCACCATTAATGTATTCCGAGGAAGATCTTTTTGTTATTAATAATAACAACTTTTATACAACCACGGTATTTATATCTCATACATGTGGGCAGTGATATGGACGTCTGTGTGGGGTGTATGGCTACTTGGCTACGCTGGACTGTAATTCCAATTTTCCCCTGCAACTCCGACCGATAATGGACAGACAGGGAGAAAGATAACACGTTTTAGCTACCGACAAGAATTATTGTATAGATTACAGTAGTTGCTGTATGGCATGTAGTCATGTAGTGTTCGGTGTAATGAATGATGATAGCTATGATTAGTTTAACTTGCACGTGCGATGGTACGATTCCGAGAAAACGGCGGGGTGCTTATTTCGGAATTTGAGATAGACATTTATGATTTCTTGACTGATTCTCTGAACAGAATTCTTTTATTTGAAATCCGGAAAGTTTGTCATAAAATTAAAATAAACCGGTCTGGAGAACTATTTTAATAAAACTTGAAAAGTCTATTCTGTGTATGATGTAAATGTAAAGGGATAACTTTATTCCAACTATTTTTAATAACCTATTTTACTCTACTAAATGTTCGTCATGATCTGACGTATGCAAATGTTACCCCCAACACTAAATTCCTAAATTAATTACTACTCGCGCCACTTCTAATATTCAAAATAAGGTGGGATCTTGGACATTTCTGGTGTAGAAGATCTTAATAAAGCCGTAGGGTGTCACATGGAGTCATTTAATAACTTATCAAAAGCCATGTTATGCAGCCTTCCTTGCTTTGGAAATGGAGATTAATTACGACCATCCTAATACATATTCTAATATTAAACATGTCCTTGTCCCGTATGGAAAGTTTTGCTTTCTCCGATTCATGTTTATTCATAAAATGAGTGGGAACTTTTATCCCTTTGTGGACATCCAGTTGTATTTGAATGTTTATAGTACTTTTAAAGATAATTCATCCAATCCAAAGTACATGCGTCAGTGTAGTATTTATTTTTATTAGTACATGATGAAAACTTCCTTCCTACGGATTCTGAAACGAATGTCATCTCCCTTTCTCTCTTGTGAATAAACATTTGGATGAAAGCATTGATGTAAAGTGAAAGGCGGAATGAAAGAGGTTCAAATCCAATATCTACCTGGAAAGCTTGATTGAGTGAATGCATTCTAAGTCGTTCCCGTTCATTGCTCTCCAGTCTTCTGAGTGTTTTCTCCCTAGCACTCAAAATCAGTTTACGTCTTCCAACAGGGTTCTTCTTCTTCGCTGTAGCTTCCCCACCACCTCCTTCCTTCTGGCCGCTGCTGGGAGGGTTGCTGCTGCTGCCGTTGCTGTTTGATGTTATCGTATTATTGTTGTTGCATTCCGACTCACCCTTCAAATGTCCGGTGGATGAGTCTGCAGCCATCGTGTCAATACAGTTGTCTCCCCCTCCCCCACCACCGCCGTTTGCCACCCTCATCATAGATGAAGGATCGTGAGCAACATTCCCAGTATCGGAAATTAATGAGGAAGTCATCCCACCGTTATAGGATCCAACGCTGCTTAAACTGCTGCTGGATGCCACACTTTGTGGACTATGCAGCTGGAGATCAGGAGGCTGGGGAATTACAGTACATCCATTGCTAACATTTCCATTGGTATTTGTGCTGCTCCCGATACTCGACAAGCATTGCAAATGCACTGGACTAGCTGTCTGTTGGGAGGGAAGCGGCGGTGGTGGTGGCTGATGGTGCGGGTGGTGGTGATGCTGGTGCTGTTGCTGTCTTTGGTGGCAAATTCCAAGAGGGTGAAGCGCTGTTGTCAGTGTGGTAAGACTTTGCGGGGAAAGTACTGGCGTAGCCGGAGTGATCCCAATAAGCCCCAGGTGATCGCTCCCATCAGGTTGGTCATCTATACTGTTGTTCGTTAGCACTGTCGTTATGGAAGATGCAGTGGATGAAGAGTCACTCAAGTAAAAGTCACTCGACTCTTCCAACATCTTCACATCCAGAACCAACATCGAATGGCAGTTGATTTTTTCCTTGCGGAAACTTACTACGGGATAAGAAAATATGTGTAAGACTGGGTAAAGTCAAGAAGGGAGAAGAGAAAGAGTTGAGAGTAGGGCTAATTCCACAATCAAATTATGTTGCTAGCTGTACTGGAAAAACAGAAGAAAAAGGCATACATGTTAGTACTTTCGTCTTACATTAAGAAGAAAAAAGGAGTACGTTTGAAAAAAACTCAGCAAACTACACACCATTTCATAGTAATACTGAGCATCTTATGTGCGGTTTGAGAAAGTAGGTTTGAAAGCCATATCGTTATAACGGTGGAAATGAAAAAATAGGAACTCCACATATAATACTCTTATTACACACATACCACACGTAACCCCGAAAACTTTCACCTAAAACTGAAGTCGGGAAAAAAATCTGTGTAGAATTTAGAAATCGAAAGCCAGCTGACTTTCTCTACATTCATAGTGCAAAATTTTTTTTTGGTAGACTGCCTGATTCTCATATAACTTGTCCCTCGACTATCACCCCTTCCCCACGTAGGTAACCAACTTGTAGTATACATTTATGCTTTCCCCTTTCTCTATCACTTTCTCTTTGGGACTCCATGACTGACATGGTTTTGGTTTCGCTTCGTTTACCAAAGTCTCGTTAAGTTCGAAAGACTACAAGTAGAACATTTTCCCTCGACTTATGTAATATACATAACCGTGCATGGATGGAAAGGTTAGCAGTTTGTGTGCATACACTGTTTACTCTACTTCTATAAATTTTATGTCACAGTTATATAGTCAAACAACTAGATTAGAATACACAGGTTCTTTGAGCCCCCTTTTCATTTACGAATTCATTTGGGTAAAGATATGTGCGTGCAGCTTTTCTAGCGCTGTACCAACGAAAGCACGAGTGATTCATTCATTGAGCCATTTGTTTACACAAGTATATGACTGACTGGTGGTGAGCGGGTCAAGTTTCCACATCAAATTATTATGACTTGTCTCTTCATCTGACTTTAGCTCATGACATGACACCAAAGGAGTGGTGGTGCTGCTCTGGTGTCATCGTCACCAGGAAAATGTATGTACTCGTTCCCCCACAAAGATAAGCAAAACAGAAGAGTTTGTTTTTCTAAAAGTGTTCAATTTCGATTTTGAAATGAGCATGTTCTATCTACACTAGTTCATACCATGGAGGCTCCTCCACACATATGTGTTGTGTGTTCACTCCAGGTAAGGTGAATCTTAGAAAAGAAGATTAGCTAGTAGGGAAAACCGATTCCCAACTACCCTGGCTGCACAAACTTTTGCCCAACTTTTCCAGCTTTCTCTTTCACTTAGTCTCCCTCCTCTCCTTTCTCCCCATTTCCACTGAGAATGAGAATGGTAGTTTCCACGAGTCAGCCCAACGTTTGCCAATTTTGTTTGCTTTAAATTCCCCCTTTTAATGAACCTTCCGTGGTTACTTGGGCCTGCGGGGAGACTTGCTCTTTCCTAATGGGGAGAAAGCTCAAGCCTGATGATCATGTCGAGTTGAATTTCTCACTTTCAACGGTCTGTTTCTCCTCTCACCATTGCACTCTCTGGGTTTAGGCATGGAGCAAATAAGCCAACCCTGTTCTTCCACAGTTTACTCTGCTTCCTCCTCTCCCCCTACGCAATCCCATTCCTCCTGCACAGAAACCTTGGGATTGTATGCCCCAATTCGTGTGTGAATAATGCATAGGCTTTTCTCAAAACTCGATGCATTTCTTAACCACAGCCCACAAACCCACGCCGAGTCATGCACCACCGGAATAGTGTATAAACTGGAGAAACATGAGATGTCAACTGTGTTCCTTTCAATAATTTACTCACTACATTAGATCTTAAATTACAGATACTAATTTTGCATATTCGCCACTCTCATTCATTCATGCATTCATTTTGGAAGCCTACATTTTTCTTTATTTGCAAATAGATATCATACGAATTTGAAATAAAAAGATAAGTAGAGCAAAAAGCGATAAATAATGATAATTTTTTCATTGCGAACGGATACTTCAACGGTTTCTTATCAGCCTATCCTGTGATTTATCAGTGACGCGTTTATAGCCATCCATCCAGCTAATTCCTAATTTTCTATTCAATGACACACATTATCTTCCGCTTTCACTTCCCGAAAAATACGTCTTCATCTGAACCATACATAACAACATTTTCTTCTTCAATAGTTCCTTCGAAAACTGGAGTGCGAGTGTTTTTCTCTGCTTTCTTATCAAAAGACTGAATAGATATGTTGCGCCACCCTTTTATTAGCCTTTTTCCATCCTTCTCTATCTTCTATCTTTCTTCCTCCCCAATCATAAAGAAAACTGTTGGAATGTACACAAAAAACCCACAAAAGATCCCAATAAATGTGTGTTATTGTGTACAACTCTCTGTATTCCACACAAATAATAAACCGTTCTTTAACATCATTCCCCCAGATGACTTTTCTTGTGCCTTATTACGATTCCACGGATTTGTATGGCAGACAGGAAAAACAAAGGGGGAAACCTTCAGAAGCAAAAAAGCAATTCTTCTGAGGCATCAATAATTCTATCCTTTTTTCTTGCATTCCTTCCACTATTCCATTTCTAGCCTGATACTGATGATGATGTAGTTCTCCCGTATCTTTAGAGAATTGCCTAAATAAAACAAAACAAAATCGGTTTCTTCGACCACAAAATAGGCGTTTGTGTACACTTCACTGGGTGAGATTTTGCGGTGGAGAGCTAACGATGCATTTTTATTTTTTACCCGATAAAAATGAAGGGCACGAAAGGAAACTTTATAAAACCTTACTACGAAGATATTTATCATTTTCCCTCGAAATCTCCAGACATTGTTTATCCCACTAACAACATGAATAGTGGAGGAGAATGGGGGAATTGAAATGCATTTAATATTGCGTACCAATGATCTACGGTTTGGACATGTCTCACCTCACGCCTTACATTCCAGAGAAGGATCTTCCTTAAACGAGATACATACATTCCGCAATATTTCATCCTTTGATACTGTTCCCATGCATAAGTAAACACGTGAAAGATAGTATCATCGGTTTTTGTCGTTTCACATGAAAAGATAGTAGGCCTTTTTGTATTTAATATAGGTGAAGAAATAGGCATAGAATAGGGGGCTACCAACCCCCGTCTGGGTTACTGGCAACGCGAGAGAGAAACAATGAGGGAGAAAGAAAGGAAAAGGTCATCTGAAACTTTCAGACTTTCGGATACTTTGCGCCATTCCTGAATAATAATGTCGCTTCCTGTTTAACCTACCCTGTTCCTGAAACAAAAGAGAAACTACTTTCCCCTACGTGAAGGATTAAAAGCGTACTTGGAACAATGTGGCTTTACCTTCTTCAATGATAAGTTTTTGACTGCAGCAGTCTTGATTTCGTCGACGACTGCTTCCGCCTCTACAGGGCTATTACAGTGTGACAGTCCGACTTTGAGTGAATTTATTCATGCGTTTGAAAAATGTTTTGTTACTACATTTTTCGGTCGGTTATGACCCAGAAATAGCGCGGACCGGGCGGGATGGGATGAGATCCATCAAAAATATTTCCTACATAAAGTCATATCATAATTCCATTAAAAGAGAGAGAGAGAGAGAGATGCAAATATTCCTACGTGAGTACAATACGTAAAGATCGTAAAACTCCAGGAAATGAACTACTCAACTACTTTTGTTCTCTCGTGGTCTTTATCCTTACTTGGGTCTCATATTTCAAGTTCACAACAGATTCATATGACAATGAATATGGCGTTCAACTACAGGAGTAATAACTAACTGGGCTAGCAATTTCTCGGTTATTTTCTGTAGCTTCATGTTTTCTATTCTCGCAATGCTACAACTATTATATAACAAGATTTCGTTTGTCAATGGGTAGGACGGAACACTGCTTGATTTTTAGTTGGCCCTTTATACTCAAAAATACGCAATAAATGTGCAAATCTATACGCATGAAAGTGCCATTTTGGAAGGAAGGAAAAAGGGTTAGCAAGTCGAAACTCTTCTATGGAAGGACACAATATTAACTTAATTAAAGGATTCATTCAAAATGATTTTATCATTTGGAGGAAAGCTGGGTATTAGTCTAATACAGTTACAAGGAGACATCCAGTATCCTTTGACGTGGAGGCTAAAGCCGTCCCACCATCACATTATATACTTCTGAACAACAACTTCCCCCGTTCCACTTCCATTACTGGATCACCCATACCGTCATCACTACGGAACAGATTCTGTGTCTTTTCCACACTGCCTCCCTCCCCCATAACCCTGTGCTTTGTTACTTTACTCACAGAAGGATAGCAATTAAACTGGATCATACGAAACTGAAATGATGGAAGGACGATTCAATCAAAGGACTAAAGTAAAAGTTCTCAACCAAACTAATATTCTGGTGTAAATGAAGAGAACAAGCCATTTCAGAACTCGGGCTCTGCTCTGAAGGATTAATATTATGTAAATTGTCTATTTTTATCATCCTGTATTGATTTTTAAAAGTAGTGGATTGTCGCTTTCAACTATTTTTAAATCAAATGTACAAGGTATACTATAGATTCGTAATTTCAATGTCATAATCCTCAGCTTATGATTAATTTTCATAGCAATAACAGAAGCAAGGCCTGCCATAGCTTTCATTTGTGCAGACTACCAACCAACATATTTGTTAAACTTGTGACTGGTGTAATGATGATAATGATGAGAAACTTTAAAAAGACCATAATATCGTTTATAAATACGCAGATTAACATCATATTAATTTATTACAATACAACTATCTAACTAGTCCTAAGGCATAAACTATTCGTCATGTTTGATGTCAACGCAATAATACCCGATGGATTGGTACAGAGCTCATCATATCATTGTTATTCACTTATGAGTGGTTCGGTTTGATGAGAAGTGTTTAAATACCCCGAGCGCAACGTTAGAAAATTTTATATTGGATGATTTTGCTGTAAACTGCCCTCCTGTAAAGTAATGGAGAAGTATTTGTTAGTCGTACCAATGCAGAACCATTTCTTCTAACCATTTAGTTCAACCATGGAACCAGGACCCTCCAAAATATTTCCTTCACTTTTACTACAAACGAAACGAAGTAACAAGTTATCGCAAAACAGCAGATCCACAAGTGGAAAGCAAGGAAAAAATAGATTGGTTGGCTCGACGCAACAACTCAACCCCGTAATTCGACAATATTCATCTACTCTGAAGAAATTTACTCACTTTCCCTAGTCTGTTTTCCCCTAATGTAATGAATGACATGTAAGGTCTGCTCTGGTCCTCCGACTATATCCGTCCATCGATATCGTTTCTCATAAGCAATAAACTTTCAACTTTCCCCGTTAAATATGTATATGACAAGTGAGTCAAGAGCTTATGGCTTTATGTGCTCTCTCCGTTCCGTTCCAGTCATAAAATCCAAAGTAGTTGGAGGAAGAAGATGGAGAAAATGGTTGCTGGAAATGACCAAGGACATAGTAGTTAAGTTATGCTGTTGTCCTCTCTCTCTCTCTTTCCCTCTGTCTGCCTGTCTATTTCTGGGTGTGTGGTGGTGACAAACCAGACGCAAGAAACAGTTTGGGCAAGTGGTCGTTATTTCATTGAATATGCTTAATGCGCTCACTTGTTGTAAGTGTAACATATTCATTGAAGCAGCTGAAAACTACGGCTCACCCCTCCTGCTGTGCTCCCATGTTCAATTAAACCACTCATATTACTACCATGACTGGTAGCCAACTATACCCGTAGACGGTTAATGGGAAGAGAAAGCCATGAAAATGCCATTTAAACGGAATACGGAAAAGTTGTAGGAGTTCAACAAGTTATCTTCTTCTTGGTATGCATTCTCAGGATGATGACGCTGGCGAGGTTGATGAGGATGATGATGCTTTTCTGTTGATGATAGAATTTCACCGTTCAGTGGACAAATATGTTATCACATTATAATCAAATATATTTTCATCTTTGTGGTGGAGGTGGTCTTCCTAACTTGTAAACAAGTGGCGAATGAATACTGTACTGGCTGGTTTACTAATCCAGTGTTCTGTTTTTAATCAATGCTTACTACCCACTGCGTGGATAGACTAGACACACACGGGAAAATTATATTATGACAATGTTGTGATAAAATTGAAGGTTTTGAAATGTTATTTGCTCATTCAATTTAACGCTTATCGTATTACCTGGTTGAGAGTATAATTTTAATCAGCTTTTAATATCTTGCAAATAAACTAAAAATGATTTTTCTGGAAAGCGAACAATTTCTAGTTGAATATTATATTGGGTATTATCATGTCATGTTCATTCTTCAAAAACATTTTTATGCATTGTCAGGGATAACAGCACTTGAATTTTCAAGTGCTCTCAAGCCTTTTCTATTCATTTTCCTGCGTTCTTTCTTTGCCCCATCTATGGGAGGTACGGATTCTAGTCCGTTTTATGACTGCTCCCATATGAATGATTCAAATGTTTGCATAGAAGAATGCGAACATTTTAAATTACGTTGAAAAGTACTCCGTTCATCTTCAAATAGAGAATCAGTATCACACATAAGTTATAACGTACTCATTATTACAAAATAATTTATTAAAAGTACTCACCTGTAAAGGATTTTCTTTCTGGTTCTGGACTCCAGGATGAGATTTTAGATCAGAATTCTAAAGCAGTGTAAATTATTCGGAGGGAAAGCGTGAATTTACTCTCTCCAACGTCCTTTCTCCGTGCAAATTGATGTAGCTTTCTCTGTTCCGTCCCCGCCATGTAGTTGGGCTTTTACAAATCCGATGGAATATACTTTTGCCCCCATCACCCCAAATTCACTGGTTCACTAAATGTACACTTTAGTTCTAGTTCTAGTTCACGTAAAATCACAGTTCTAATCAATACTTTTAAATGTTGTCAGCACTTACTTACAATTAGCACAGGTAATTGCTATATCTATTTATAACAGATATATTATTATTGTTCCTCTTCAATTCTACGAATTTGGGATGAAGTTCAACACTTTTAATATAGCCTTCTCGTTTCCAGTAAAACTAAAATATTATTCGTCAGTATGACGAATGAAATGAAAAGTGTCACAAAATTTGAAAGTCAAATTTTATTTACAAACGGTTTATTTGCTTAAAGCTACTTATTGGCACAATGTGCAAGGATTGCTAAATATGTGCTTCTCCTTTGAAACGTTTATTCTGCCTTTTCCTTAGCTCCTGAGACTTTCCAAGCAGTAAAGGTCGCAAACAATGTACATAAGATAATGTAAACAAGTCATAAGTATTAATATCCCTGGGAAATTTGTACATGCATACCAAATCTGCAATTTACACTAAACTAACATTAGCCCCGTTAGCCAGAGCCAGACAGACTCGTAGCGGGGCGGAACAAGTGTAAACGTCAAACAAATGAGCAACTCTGAGAAAAAACAATAAAGACAAAAGTTTATTCTCTGCATTTCATATTTTCAATTGTACACCTTGAAGGGAGAAAGAAAGAAGGAGTTTTTAGCAGTCAGTGAAAGTGGTTCAGCAGGGACTCACAAAAGAAAAGTTGGCCGATGATTTTTTTTTCTTCTTCTCTCTCTTGTTTTTCTGTTTACTCGTGTGAGAAAAGTTATACCAAACCGTCTAGCGTATATTTTTAGGTAAGTTTTTTATCTTGTATTTTTTCTCGCCTTTTCCCTCAGTATTCTGCTGAGGTAACAGGTGTATTTTCTCAATGCTAATATAATGATTTCCTTTGTGGACGTCTTTAGACTGTTGCATTGTTTAGATGTTTCCACACGATAAAAAGGGAACAATTCAAAACGGGTCTCTTGATGCGTCTTTTTTCTTTCTGTTTTATTTCAACTCCGTTTTTCTACTTTCCCCTCTTGAATATCCCTTTTCCCTTCGTCTCAATCCCCTTTTACTTGAAATGTAACAAGGAAAAGATGACATTTAAAAGAAGGAAAAAACGGAGGAACAGTGAAGTAGCGGTTCGTGCTTGATAGTGAATGTCAAGAAAAACAAGGGGGAGAAGATGTTCCTCGTAGGAGACAAGAAAGTAGGAAGGAACTTTTGAGATACCTACGAGATGATATGATGATACTATGTGATGTTGGTCTGCGTCTGGTCTGGTAGGGTGGTGAAAGTGGTGGTATGCTTGGAGGTAAGACTGGCCTCCTATATGCTTCTTTTAACGTGCTCTGTGGGAAACTAAGATCTCTTCAAATGAATTCCAACGGAGAGTAGGAGAGCCACCGGAATAGTGGAGCATGTCAACAGGTAAAAAAGTAACGTTTATAGAGGGACAGCAATATCAACCACCCAAGTCATAATACAAGACTGGAGTAGCAGCAACAGTTAAACACGTAGTTTTCTCCATTTCTCTTCTCTGATTTTGCAAACCTATTATTATTATTACATTTTGTAATGGTGGTGGAAATTGTGAATGGCGGATGCAGTGTGTTGAGTAAATACACTGCTCACAGCAGAGAAAAGTAAAATGTCGCCACATGACTCAATAACAGTGGGGTTTTTTCTGACCAAGACAATCCTTGTTTTGCTAAGCGTCATTATTGCGTTTGGACAAGAAGACAAGGAGGTATTTGGCATGTGTTGTATTTCCCTCTAACACTATTCCTTTTCTTATTCCCTTCCCAAATCAGAATGAGAATGGGAAGGAGAAAATGGAAAGCTTCTCTGCTGTGTGGGTAAACAAAGGCAGGATACTATTATGGCTTCTTGGACAAATAGGGAGTAATAATGGACCGGAAATTATACTGGTGACACATGTATATTAATCATAAATGAGCGTGGATTTTAACAAGTTGCTGGTCCTGTGTGTGGCATTACGTACAATGGGCCATTGGTTGGAGAAATTACGGCCGCTAACACCACCACTAGTACAACCGCCAAACGACTTTATTTCAATTTCCCCTTCACCCCACTTACTTTCCGGTTTAGGGATAAAGCCAAGACGGGAGCTATATAATGCTTCCATCACGCAAACACTCGAACACATACCCTCATCCATTCACAAAACAGCCTGGGTATTTGGCACATAACAATGGCCCCACTTTACTGTTATTTCCGCCCTTGCTTTTGCCGTTGGTTTAAAAAAAAAGAATAAAACAAGCTTGAATCTGATTCTATTTATAGTCAACTATTACACATTTCTCCTGTTCTATTTTTGGAAGAAAATGAAGGAAACGGTGATTTGACAATTTGGAGGGAGACCGTTTTTCAACAGCGCAATTTTTTCTTTTAAAAAATTTCCCAGGTACTTTTTATGTTGGCTCCTACGATGGAGGAAGGTAAGGTATTCTGAAGTATTTCCCAAAGTAGGGAGCTTTCGTCAAGGAAAAAAATGTGAGGAAAGGGACGAAAAACGAATCTTTTCGTGGCATCAGCGTTATTACAGGATTACTAGGAAAGAAGGTAAGTCTCAGCCATCATATATAATTCAAGATTATATGTACCTGGTTTTTTCTACTAGTTAACCGCTTTAGCCTACGGATACACTTGAGTGATGAGGACAACGAGGAGGAGGAGGCTGATGCACAAAATGTTGTTGGTGACTGTCTCTGATTTCTCCTTATATAAAAATAATAATAACAGAAGAGGAGGGCTGGAGGATCATGCTACAATTTCTCTAACGTCTCCTTTCCAATGTACTTACGTTCCAAGGAGGAGTTCATGAATGAAAGAATTCGTCAAGTCAAGACTCCTATTTATATATTCCCTTTCAACTAAATCAAAGACATAGCAGCACCGGGATAGGGAAGTAAATGGCAGGAGAAAGTATGTAGGGAAGCACTTTCCCCTAACACAGGAAGACTACATAAAGTTGTATAATGTACAGCCATGCGTCGGTCTTACACTAACAAAAACTGCAGATAGAAAATGAATTTTATTTTTGAAAAAAAAAACAAGGTTGAAATGTGTTATTTTACTTTATCTACAAAGTGGAACATTGAAGGACAAATATATATTAAACTGGAACAAATTAGGTAGGTCCTTCCGCGATATTTCTCCACTGTACATCCCATAGAAAAAGGTATGACAGAAAGACCATGGATTCGTTCTCGATGCTTTTCCTTCATTTTCCTTCTTTCCTTCCCTGATTTCTTGTGTACTTTGTCCATTTTAATAGAAAATGTGGTAAGAAGGCTCTTACTATTTTTACTCTAGTTCATGCTGTATGTCTTACTTTCTCATCGTCTGTGGACCAGAAAAGAGTTACACAATTTTATGTCTTATACATAAGTATAAGTATGAGTTTACCGTAAATTGTGAACTGCACAACTATCTGTAAAACAGTGAAAGAAAAATGATACACTGTTTTAACCATAATAACCAGCATTATCATCACCGCCGCCACTACCACGTTTACCACCCACTTTCGTCATGTTGTTATTTATGTAGATTCTTTCATTCACGTGCCTCTCAAGAACCACACTTGGAAGAATGTGGATATTTAATATGGTGAAGAGCCACAGATAGAATAGAGCTAGTTAGCCGGCAGTCAAAACAGGGACTATCCAGTCATTCATATAATTTCTTTAAAAAAAATATATACATAAATATGAATGTCAATAAGAAACTTCTAGTTTGCTCTCCCACTTTTAAGAAAGTGGAAAGACATTGATAATGATGATGATGATGCCCCCGCTCTGTCTGACTTTGTCAGTTTCTTCCTAATTCTGACTTTTTTTCTTGATGTAACTCTAAACAAAAGAACTATTTTTCTCTGTAGAGCCCAAGAAAATGAATGAATCTATCTACCTATATACTTACTTATAAAAAATATTTTTTTTTGTGTATTTCATATCAAGCCAATGCAATTTTCAACAGAGATATTACACGATATTATTATTATTACTTCAATGAAAAACGCAAAAAGAAAAGATGCAGCAGCATAATAATATCACCAAACCAGAGAGAAGCTGAGAGAGAAAAAGTGGAGGAGGGAAAAGAAAAGGCATAAAAGAAAGTTGGAAATGTTAATGTCAGTGTATAATGTTGTTAGCCCTCGCATAATTGAAAGTGAGTGGAGGATTTCTTTCAAAATTAAATATAGCTCCGTATCCTATCCTCCTATCCTTCCCTACAATATTACCTTCCTTGTCGTCTCACCCCCTATACGGGAGAATTAGACCGTGTTTATACTTTCTCCTCCTCTTCTGCAAATTTTCCTTCACAGAGATCAGCCTTTGAGCTGACTGACAAGCTTTTTACACACATTGCTCTATACAAGAGTGCATTTATTTTATGTGGATGTCTTATGGACAAAAATATTAGTTTTCTTTTCTTATATAAAAGTGCACAACAACACTTATACTTTCACTCCAAGCTAAAAAAAAAACATCCTTACAAAATTCATATATAAGAAGAAATGCTAAGTCGCCTGGTGGAATGGAAGAAACTTAAAAACTAGTGGGAAAAGGTTGCTTTTCCCCATCTTCAAAACGAAAAAAGAAGAGCTCAAAAGAACGGAAGGAAAAGAAAGAAGAGCTGTTTTTACGGTGTTGATAGCGAATCCCACTTAAGAAGTCGTCGTGGTAAGCATTCTTTTTCTCCCTACTATCATTCCTTTAAATACAATGATCTCATTTTTTACCAGTTTTTTTCTGATGATATAGCTTAAGAAAAAGGATAGGAAGAGGAGAGGAAAAAATATTATATTTTTATAAGTACCTATCCGCATAAGCATATCCTCCTCATCATCTTTGTATTACTTTTCCCTTTTTTCCCTTGCACTGTAAATAAAGTGATGGTGGGGATGTCGCTTTGTGTGACTGTTGTTGTTGTTGATGCGGTGTTATGTTGGGGTGTCGTTGTGTCTGTGATGTGACTATTACATTATGGACGCTTTTTTCTGGTCGTCATCTTTGGCTTAGCTTTCACTTGGAATTTTCTCCCATGTCATAAATATTCCTTTTGTGTGGATCCTCCATAGAAAAAAAATTACGTTATATCTATTGTGAACTGTCGCTAATGCGAAGTGAATCAAAGAAAGATTTTTTTTTCTCAGAAGAGAAAGGAATTTTCAGGTCCCTCAACTATGAAATGGTATATGAGAAGGTAACCATTATTGAATGTAACATTTTTATTACAGTTGTTGTAACTGGATATTACGGTGTTTGCAATTCGGGAAAATGCTTTTTGGCACTCGGCTCAAAATCTTATCTGCATAAATATATATGGAAAGATGCCTTAAGATAAAAGGGGTGGTAAATAGGAATGGGAAGGAGAGGAGAAGGGAAGAAAAGGGATGTAATGATAATGTCACTGTGTGTTCTAGCTTGATACATGACTTTTCTCCTGATTTTCTTCTGTCTACTCCAATCTTTTTCTTTTAGGTTTCGGTTGGTGGTGAGTGGTAATGACGGTCTTGAAGTGTGGTGAACGTAGCAGTCGTAGTGCTTCTCGTTCCCCTTCTCTGTTCTTACTTAAGTAATCATATAAAATACCAGAAGAGTGTAATAGTTAACTACGGAGTGTTTGCTGCAATTACTTCTGTTCCATCAACATCGACACAAAAGAGCCATTGCCTTATAGTTTGCTCTGTTGCAGCGCATTATTCAACAGCTATATATACTTTTGTGTGGCTGGGTGGGAGCGTGTTGGCGATGAGAAATGTCTCAGGACATTTGTTTTTTCCCTAGTATAAGTGGCATGATTTCCTTTGCTATAAGTCAAATGGAGGAAGTCAAATAGATAGTATGTCTTTCATGTGAATACACATAGCTCGTGTGCTCGCCACTTGGTACTTCATCTCCTACAAGCCTATGTATTCCATCCTGTTGATCACAATAATTGATAATATGTATTTTATGTGGACGGTTTGCTCTTCGTCTTCTTTTCTCTCTTTTTCCTTCCTTTCTCCAACGATATTTATTACAGACTAGCAAGGGTCGTTGGTTAGCCGGTTCGTTGCCCACGCGAATTTGTCTCGACTCGTGCGATAACTGCCACTGTGAAAATGTAGTGGGGAGAAAGAGAGAGAGAGAAAAAGAGAGCAACTTTCTCCAAAGGAAAGAAGAAAAGAAAGAAAGGAGCAAGAGTGAATAAAAAACAACTCAATATCTATTCATGCAACAAGCAACCATCACTTTTCACTTGTTGACAATCCCCAACTACACACTCATCACAATTGATATGATGGTATAAACATATAAACTACTTTAAGGGGAAAGAATACACGTCATTGACCAAAATAGCAGAAGATTACGTAAAGGAAGGAAGAAAATAGACAATGCATTATTAGCACTCTTACGTAAGCATATATGTAAGTTGGTTATACTCGTCTGAATAGTTGCAGTTAGATGTAATCAGCGGAAGGATGGAGTAACTGTTATTACAAGTATAAAACATCAACAAGTGTGGGATATGAAAATGTTTCCTGTGGTATAGGACCAAATTGGTTGAGGAGATTCCAAACTAAAAGTTCCACTACAACTTGATTGTCAGTAGAGTCCCACATTACATAATGTTATGTCCTTTTTTATGACTTTTCTTGCTGACAATATTTTAGAGGAATTTATACAGCCAAGCAAGGGGGAAGCAACTGGTGACTGACAACGATCAGAGTGTGATGTGAGACATGAATGCAACATGCGTGTAAAGAAAATAAATTACTATGGGGGTATCCTATCGTGTTCGTATCGAATGAACAAGAGAAAGTGGGAAGTCGCCGTACTATACGTTCCAAAGTGAGTTTTTATGTCTAGAGAATATGTAAATGATGTTTTAAAAGGGTAATGTGAAGCATAAGCATAAAAAGACTAAACTACATACATTTATATAGAAAACAATGTTCAAGTTTCAACATATTTATATTCATACATACTTGAGGTAGGATACTTACAAACTGGAAAAGTAACAGACAAGTTATTACGCTGCTGGCACATGCATGCATGCTAATATCTGATGATAGTGATGTTGATGTTGTAGGCTGGTGGTAGCTTGTTGCGCCTTTTTTTTACAGAAGCTTTTTTCCACAAAAAGAGATAAAAAATAAACTTGTGTGCTGAAGTGTGCACAGTCTGTGGTTACAATACACTGTTGCTCAATTCCTTTTCCATCATTTTTTCGGGGCTGACTTGTAAAAGGAAAAAGGAAAAATGGGGGAAGGGAAGATATCAGGGAAATTATCAGTACGTTAGATAAAAGATAATGGGCTACCCTTTATCCCCTTTTCCAACCTCAGCTTCATCACTCCCTCACTTGCTTTGTAATTTTCTGTTTTTTATAATAGGTATACGTTCTTCAACTGTGAATAAAAAAAGAAGCCCAGCCTAACCACGTCAGAAATTATTACGCTTTCACCACAAAAGAAAAAGGAATTAGAACGAACTTGGCGAAAAATGTCTCTCCCTGGATGAGACATAAAAATTACATGCATCACACACACAAACAACGACATCCACAAATTGCATAACTGACTTATATTTGATCGTCATTTTTTGTTTATTTTTAATACTGCTACTATTACGTCAGTTGACTAATGCATGATAGCTTTCTTTTACACTCACTCAATCTTTCTATTTAAAGTCATGAATGATTCAAGAGACAAGACAGAATAGGAAGTGACGAAGGGACAATTTTTTTCTGAGAATTTCGTCAAATCTTTTTTGTTTGATGATCATGTTTTTTTCTGTGTATGTAATGCATATAAAATTATAGCCTTTTCTGTTAGGATGATGCGGGGGAGGCTTCGTTACTGACAAAGTGGAAGGAGCACAGTCGAAGACGACGTCAATGGCTCTTATTTTCTTCCTCTTTTTTACCAAAGTTGACAGTCAGTACCAGACTATAAACTAATCACACCCTTGTAGGAAAAGAAAAAAATGCTTCCTCTTTCACTGCTGCTAATACTCCCACTACTACTGACTTAAACTAGCTGGGAACGTTTCTCAACGTTAATGTTAGTTTTGGAAGAGACAAGAGGAGGTAATAATGGTAATAGCAGATAATACTCCTCGTTTGTTCTGTCTCTTGATTTTTTCTTTTCCTCCTCATTCACCCCTAAAAATTTACTTACTTCATTCTTGGTGGTGGTGGTGGTGATGTCTGCGTCTCTGGTTGATTCGATTATGTTGGTTTTAAAACAATAGAAATGATTATCACTTTCCCTCTATATTTATTTGTATTTTTAGCTTTAGACGAATGGATGACTCAAGATGAGAGGAAGAAGTCACCAAAGTATAAAAATAGAAACAAACTGGTGGTGAAGTTGTTGAGTGTTCTAGGAGAAAACTGGCACACAACTGATTTTCTCTTGATTATCCTGCAGGAAGAAAGAGAATGAAGGAGGAAAAAGATGAAAGTAAGAGTTTTACATGTGTTTCCCTAATGTAGTAACAACAGTGAGTAAAGAGGCAGCGGCAACAAGCAAGCAGGTTACATGAGTTTTTTGAGAAGATGAGATGAGACCCAAGCCAGTTTACTTTCGGAAGAAGGAAAAGCAGAAGAGAGAGAGAGACGACCACTAGTCATACTAACTTAGCAGGAAAACGGGAGAACTGCATAATACAGCATACTTATTTCACTGTTACAGACTATCATCCTGTTCCTGGCATCATATCGGAATCATCCTTCCTCCCAGGCAAAATACAAGTAAGTAGGGAAGGGAGGACCGAGGAGCAGGAGGAAAAGCAACAAGCAAAAAATAAGAAGAATATTGTGAGTAGGCTGGAAAGGAGCATGCATTTTGGCTACTGGTTCTATGTATATGCATGAGAGAAAGCTTATTGCTTTCTCCGTTCATGGTCCGTAAGTATGAATATAATGGACTGGGGTACATGATGATTGAAAAGTACTGCAGCTCCGCCACCAGCATCATGCAGGAGCAGGAAAACGCAACATGTATTTTGAAGCAACACATTGCCTTCCCTTCTTCACCAGAAACTTTGGTGGTAAAAGCATAACCAAGCAGTGAACAAGAATTATTATTTCCTAACTTGCAGTGACTTAACTCACTGTGAGTGAATGAGTTTTCGGCTATAATGACTCTGAGGATGGTGGAAGGCATGCATGGTGCTATAATAATTTTCCTGGTGACAATTCTCATATGGATGTATCCTCATGACATATATGTGGGTTATATGACATTATTTGAGGTTATTTGTATGTGTGTAGACGAGATTACCCGGTTTTAATGCGGTTTCCTCCGCTTTCCCCAGCACCAACAATGGCGGTGGTGGTGAGTATAAGTGAGCCAAGCAAGGAAGCATAAAATGTGTCTAACGAAGAAAGAAGAAAAAATGACGACCGTGATGATGATGATGACGACAAGCGTTTTCATGTTGACAACATGAATATACATACACCGTGGTCTTTTTTTAGGAAAAAAAATATTTATTTTGTTGCTGCTTTATGCATTCAAAAAATGCTGGAAAAGAAAAGTGTGACAAAAAAGTTTTGAGCAAATGTTTATTTTATGCTTGCTCTGGCCAAAGTGCATAAAGGGATGAAAGGGAACAGTGTTTTGTTTATTTTAAGAAAGTTTTCTGTATTTTCCAAGCTATGTACTTTTTACTTGAGGCTAAAATCCGCGTACAATATAATAGCTAGTGACTTTCTGTGTCATAGCAGAGTTCATTAGGTATTCATATTTGATCCGCTGCAGATTTCTAGCATTGTTCATTGCCATCTTATCTAATCATAACAGCAAATACCTAATAATAATAATGAAATGAAGGAAAGCACACAATGCCATATGGCACA
>JAQGAI010000417.1:0-20907 GCA_034696905.1 Lepidocyrtus violaceus
TCAAATTATTGGCACTTTTAAAGGAAAAATACTATGTTTTTAGCCTAAACGGGCTTTTACGGGCGGGCACGGGCCTTTTGAGCCGTTCAAGACCCGGGCTTTTTCCGGGCGGGCATTTGAAACTTAAAAAGTAAACGGGCGTAGTCCGGGCGGGCTTTTAAAATTTCAGAAAATTTTCACCTCTGTCTGGCACCAATATTCTATGCATCAGATTTCATAAAAAAAATTACTGGCGTGTTCCACTGTTCACAACATTTGAACTTCCGCATTTAAGTTTGAAACTGTAAATTATGCAAAGAGACAAATGTTTATAGCGGTGTGTGACATTTTATTGTAAGGTGTCATGGCTGGGGCATCATTAGACAAATCGACGTCCCATTTAATTTTATTGACTCCTTACGCAATTATATGTATTGATTTTGTTTATCCGCTGATTAAGTTATTGAATTCAGTTTAATATTGATGCATGAGGCATGACTCATTTATCATCATCGTTAATACGACGTAATAACAATGCGCTTCAGTTTCCGTTGGATTGAATTAGCAACTAGAGAAAAGATATTTGACATCAGCATCAGGTAAAAGTTCATGCCTATCATCTGATCAAAAGACTACCTACATGCATCAGATCAGTACCTAATTAATGACCTTGTGGCCATTCCTTTCATCTTCCATTTTTACCAAACTCATCACTATCACATTACCAAATGAACCCGTTGCCATTAATAATCATCCTGTTTCAAAAATTAATTGTGTAGAGATGATGTTCTTCGGAGTCGTATTTTATGTATTTAATTAGCTATTTTACTCATCATTATTTATTTGGAAGCTATTATTTCAACATTTTTTTATTTAAATAACGAGCTGGAAGACAAGCTTCAACAAATTAAAATAGTTAACGGTCAATTTTTATTAATAATATATAATATATTTAATAATAATAATGCACGTATTATAAATCTAAATAAAGTTTATCCTCATCAATCAGTATACCCGTATCAAATCAGTGAAGAAATTATTTAAATTGGGATGGTACGATTTATGTTTTCACATTCTTTTTTTTTTGCGTCCCGTAGAAAAAGTTGTCCCATAAAGTAAAGCTTAGCTCTTTTATTAAAGATCATCATCCCCACAGTTATTTATTAGATAGAGATGATGCAAAAGTACTCCAGCAACATAAATTACATTTTTTAAATCTTCTAGACCCCCATACGGTTCATGACTTGTCACATTTTAGTTGTCACGTCAAGTATGCTGATTATTGGGGAGTTAACTTATTGTTTACTTATTTATTTTATTCTCCGACAGGCAAGTTCTTTTTTCCGTCAGTGGATAAGCATGGGAAAGAAAGGATGGATGGACGAGGAGAAGCTTTACCGTACCCAATTCGTCCACTTTTGTGCTCCCGTCCAGTGTCCAGCGCAGCGGAGTACTTATCATATGATTAAGAAGGCAAGACCGACGGTGAGTCTAATCATTATCATAATCATATTCCATTCCCTCTGTTTACCTTCATTTCAATTATGTTAAGTTGTGGTAGTATTAGTTTTTTTGTAGCGATGGTGATAAGCCATCAAGAATAGCGTTTATGTTTATACTCAATTCAAGTTTTATTCGATTCACTTGATTATATTATTCATCGTTTTTTTTCTCCTGCAAGGTATCCATTCCGGTCATGATGATTGTTGAAGGAGTTTTTCGTGTCCATCTAGCTTTTCTTGGAGAAGAAATTTCTTGAAAAACAGCTGCTAAAACTTCTTTGGAAAAATATATAATGATGGTGGGATATTATGGATTAGGATTATTACAGTTTTTTAAATGATTATTTATTGTTAGCATTTTTTTGATAGTAATTGTCATTCAGTTAAAATCAGTTAAATATGGATGGGGTAGTGGAAACGATTTTAAAAGGAAAAGTGGCGATACTAGCTAACGTCTCGGAAGTGTAAGTGTTTTTGAGAAGAAAAAAAATATTTAGAAAACAGGATTATTTTGTTGGAGTTTGATGGTTTGTTCATCTTTGGCTAACTAATGTTATGATAATTGTTCCGTGTAACTAGTTTTTTAGCTGTAAGTTTGATACCAGTTAAAAAAAAATATTAATTTTCTTATTAGTGGAGGAGTTGACGTTGACGGGGGATGCCCTGGATTGGGGATATTGGATGTACCATACCATCATCACTGTTTCAACTTGTCTGATCCTGGAACGAAGGCAGTGAGTTAGATAAAATTCAATAATTTAGCCATAAACCTCAGTTTGATAGTAATAATTGCGAATTTAGCTAAGTTTCATCTTTAATTATAAATTTATGTGCGTTTTTAGCAATGTGATATCGAGTATCCTTGCGAAGTCCGTCAATTTCTGTATTCAATGTCAGGCTTTATTTACGTTACTAGCGGATTCTTGTCATATGGCACGGTCATTATTATTGTTCTTGGTGAGCCGATAAATCAATTTTATTGTCAATACTTATTTATCATACTAGCGTATTTTGAGATCGATATGGCGCACTTAGTTTTTGCGTAATTTAAACAAGCTTTTAGTGTTATTGTTATTAGAGAGTCAGTAAAAGTATACGTACCTACTTATATTTGAAGGAAAAATGATAAGGAAATGTAGACCATTGATACATAGGTAAATGCATCGCCAATGTAAATTTATTTTTTATGATATTCCCAAAGGCCTGTTCTTAAACAGCCTGTCCTTCTACACGCTTGTCTCCTCCGGACTATCCAAAAGTGGGAGTGGAATTTATCTCCTGTCGTTAGCCGTTTGTGACTCTGGTAATTTGGTAGCGAATTATGCTTTGGGAGTGTCCAGGGGTCATATCATTCAGTTTAATCAATATTTTATGGTAAGAACAACAATGAATAAACCGTTTCGTTTTTGGAAATATTTCCAGCTTTTTTTTTTAACTAAATTTAATTTCGATTTTTATTGTTGTTTTGCAAGGATGACGAATGGCTGTGCCGTCTGCATGGCGTGTTCGTTGATGTTTTTCAACTGATATCGGCCTGGATCGTTGTTTGTTTTACTGTGGAACGCTCCGTCGCTATTTGGTATCCCATGCTCCTCCGCAATAAATCTAGGAAGAAACGGGCTCGAGTTGTTGTCTTCAGTCTGGCCACTGTTCTTACCCTGTTCTCCTTGACCAAGCTATTTTTAACGGGTAAGGAAAAGAAATAAACTCTCCGATAACTGTCATATTTATAAGTATGAAATCGAACGCTGATCAGTTTGCTATGTTTCTATTGAACTGTTCTAGGATTTGAAGGGGACAGCGTTTTCGGTTATCCGGCTTGCTTCTCCAGACGCTACCGCTGGGAAGGAGTCTCCTACGTTCGAATCGCGTTTCAGACTTGGATACCGACTGTTATGGTTTTTGTTTTCAACTTGTTGATGTTCTGCAAGTTGCAGCGGATAAAGCAGCATCGAAAACAATTAACTAGTATGCAATTTGTAATTTATTTGTAATTTGTAAGTATGGTTTGCATGCCCAATAATGTAATTATTGATTTGGTTTTAGTTGAAGCCATTATTTTTGGTTTTTAAGAATATAAGCGTCCCGGCTTACGAGGAGAAGGTTCTCGGAAACCTAGTTTTATCAATAGACCATCTCCTACGGCACCCATGTTAATAGCTGTAAGCTTAACGTATCTCGTCCTCGTTTTTCCTCTGGGAATCGTGCAGACCACGGAGCTTGTTTGGAACATCCACAATAAACCACCACTTTACCCTGGCGTGGGGACTCAATTGGAAATAGCACGGAAACAATATGTCCAATGGTAACAATAACAACGTATAAAATCTACTTAACTGTAATTTTAGTGCCAATAAAATTCAGTGCCTTCATCGTTTTAATTTTGGAAGATTTGAATGATGACCAAAGTTGTAATATATTTTTTTTAGGAAAACGACAAAGCTCCTCCTAAAATACATCCGCTCCTTCTGCTTCGGATTTTATCAAATGAACTTCGCCATAAACTTCTTCCTCTACTTCGCCACAGGCCTTCAGTTCCGTCTACATTTACAACATAAGATTAACTTGTTTTTCAAACGTTTCGGAATAGAGACCTGCATTGGTGGTTTACCTTCCAAGGAGGAATCCCAGGATCTTGCGTCTGCCACAGGATCCACAGCCATTCATTCCAGGAATAATTCTTTGAGAAGAAGCTATTCCAGAGGAAGTACACTTCGATCCAGCTATAGTCAAAAGGAGAGGCGGACAGAATCAATCACCGAAGAGCATGATAACTCTGCGATGATTGCCGCGACTGAGATAGAGCTTGTTACGTTTAATGCTACCGAAACCGAGGAGGATAATTCTATCCAGCGTTCGAATTCCAGTGACAGTGATTCCGGTGATGAAGAAAAGAATGAAGTACCGAATATTAAGCGTGTTTCCATCGAGCATCAGGCTGACAGCAGTAATTTATCAAGTTCTCCTAATATCCCAGCCCATTCAAATATTCCGACATCGACTTCTGTCAGTTCCCCACAGTGCAGAAGACAATCGGACAGTTACTTGGTTTCTCCAGAAAAACGCAACGGAACTATACATTCCAGTAGTATAGCCGACTCTCCTTCATGCAAACAAATGCAATCCTCCGATAATGAATCTTGTCGTCGTTCTCCACCGACACATCAACATCATTCCCCACCACCACGCCATCCCCACTCCCCTCCTCAACCACATATCTCTCCTCCGCGTCGTTATCATTCTCCTCCTCGTCACTACTCCCCTCCTAGCCACCTCCATTATTATCATCCATCTTCTCCCTCCCACAGCTGCAGCCCGTCAAACTTCAGTCCTCCTGCTTATCAAGAGAATTACAGCCCGTAGCAAATTTTAGATATGAATCTACTTTACTATAATATTTTCGTTACAAAACTTAGTAATTAACTCAAATTTACTTTAAGTATACACTAATTAGCTTTACTTTAGTTAATCATAACTTTAAATATTACATTTTTATCATATCTTCGTATCCTTCTTAGACATATATCGTCGTTGGAAAACAGTTTTAGTTCATTAGCCCATTTGTAAAGCGTATAAAAATTTTATTATTTAAAAATCTAATTAAGTAAATATAAAGTTGAAACCATGTGATTTTACACAGTTAATATATTATAAACACATATTATTATTCATCATATAGTAAAGGCGGATAGTTTTTAGTATTTAAAACTTAATCAAGCTGAATCCGGAATGCTCCTGTTATTTACTGGGTAATGGATTACGACTGAGCTCCGACCGTTTCCCTTGCCATTTACTCTGGAGACTTCCACCAATTGGAACTGGAATAATAAGAGGCATAAAAATCAGTTTTCATGTCACTTCATCAATTTTTTAAGCTTATCGATCCAAAAATATTAAAAGTCAGACATATATAGACAGATAAAGTCTAATCATGTCAAGCGCGATAGAATATTGAATTTTAGGTTGCAAAAAGTTTTCTTTGTATTCCAAATTCCAAATATAAATAATTCATGAACTAAGCTCATCGACAACATCACTACCAACTACACCACTCCGACACACTAAAAACGTATTCTCACGCGAAAGGCTTGACTGACAAATCATCGCTTTTTTATTCCACTTTTTTCGTACTGGGCCACAGTCATCTCATCATTCATGACATGACGTTACTCAGTTTACCTTTTCTACCTGTACTTGCTCTTATCTAAATGGGAAATTATTGTTCTTTTCTTATCTGAACGGGGAACAAACCCTGAAAACATTTTCTCGTTCGGTTTATATACAAGTCTATGTAGCAAACTGGTTGGATTTTGGTGGCTTGTTTTAGTATGCAAAAAAACGAAAGGAATTTTTATAAAAGAACCAAACCCTACAAAAAAAATGAGTACGACAGCGACAACTTGAAAGTGAAACGGAGATGCAACTAAGTATAATTAACATAGATTTATTTGTTTTTTATTAATTTAAAAAAGTTATTCAGCATTTGATAAAATCTCGTTTTATTATTAATGTTTTAATGTAAAAATCATATCATCCTGACAGTAGACAGTAGGGAGAGATCACAGAATTAAAAGCATAAAATGAAAACGTAATAAATATGTATATTAGTACAGTATTAGGAATATAAAAATTGGTTACTTTTCAAGTGACATATTTAAGTTATACGTAGTCATTGTGAAGTCAGGCATGATAATAGCGTAAAAATGTACATATTTTGTTTTCAGAATAAATGCATGATTCATTCCTGACATTAATTAATACTGTTTGTTTTGTTGTATATAATTTGAAGTTGCATCAGTTTCAAGTTTTGCAGTTTCAAGTTGCCCCGTAACTCATCTTTTAGCAGAGCTCACAAGCTGAAGGAAGAAATATTGTACCAGCATGTTTATCAACTACACAAAATATCGTATTTTAACCTGTGGAGGAACGAATGATATCCTCTTGAACTCCGACACAAAGGTTAAGAAGTATAGATCAAATAGGGCGGCGCATATCCATTCCGACACGGTAGAGATGACTGGAAAATATGTGAAATAGAAATACATGAGTTAATTAAACTTCATCTGAAATATGATTGATTAGGTATGTAAAATAAAAATTCGCATAAGTAGGGAAGATTTACTTCTCAGTTTCCATCCCCCATGATGAGATTCCCAACGGAGGGAGTCATCCCCCACAAATTCCTTCATGGACATGACCCCCACAAAAATGCAAACGAAGAAGAGGATGAAGCACATCACAGCCAAAAATATCCTGAACCAGCCTAATCCTTTGGAGCCAAACGTGGGTGCCATTCTCAAAGTGAGGATGCCTTGGATAAAGAGGAAGATGGACCCTCCGGGAAATATCATGAAGGCTCCGATGGCATGCATGAATAGGACGGATGTTTCTTGGAAGGCTCCGACAATGGCAGTGCCGAGGGCGGCGAGTAGTCCAAAAATTAAGCCAACATTGTTGAGAATGTTTGTGAGGCCCTGGCTACCATCCCTGGAGGCCTTTGTTCGGAGGAACTCACCCACCTGCTTGTATCTCACGTAGGCAGTCGCACCAACAAAGACCATGGCGAGACTGAGCCCCAGTCCAAAGACACATTGCTCCGGAGCATTCGTCCCGGTGTCGGAAATATAGGCGTAAACCGGATTAATATGCCCTTGCTTCACAGCTATCGCGTAAGAAGCCGCAAATATGACGGGGAAAAGGATGAACACCATCAATGGCAGTAAATGAAGACCAAGTAATCCCATTTTATTGGAGCTTGTCGGATCTGAGGAAGACAAATTAGTTTAGATTTAAGTTCGTTGTGTGTGTATTAAACGAATTAAAGAGATGACCACTGTCACTGTCTGATCGGGATCGATTTGAAATGAGAATGAACTTTCTAAAGAACAGCGACCAATTTATATGAAATGCGGTTAAGTAACCACTCTCTCAACCCAGTTACGACAGATCTGGCTCAGTTTGAAATATATTTGTTTGTCACAATTTGTTTCAAATTTAGTCATTTTATCTTTGCTTATAAGTTCAGATAAAAAATTGTTTGCTATTTCTCTTTCACTGATAAAAAAGAAAAAAAAAGATAAATGATATTGATACAAATTATGAGTTAAAAAAAAAGTTCCAATCCCGTATCGAGATCTATACAAGTTATAATGACAATTCAAAGTATGACGCTCGCAGACTACTTACTCATACACTACACTAGGCTGATCGGACATATATGTTGCGTAAAATGCGTAATATTATTTTGGTGACTTGGGTATATGCGGCAGTTTAACAGAGCTTCAATTGAGGAGGATATGCAGATGAGTCAGAAAAATTCTCAAGGCTACTCGTTTCTACTCTTTTTGTGTAAGTCCACAGTCCACATGGCAACAAATAAATGTAATTAGTTAAGTCAATATTTAACTTCATCCATCTATGCATCCGCTCCAGCACTTTTCCGCATAAGATAGCAAGGACCAGAGATAATTTTTGAAGCACTTTGTTATTCACCCATCATGATTGGACTCTCATCTTATCGTGACTCATGTGAATAGAATTTTGGGTAAGAAACAGCCTATTATAACATGACAGCATGCATAATATAATGTACTGAATACCGACTGTTGATAAGAATACATTAGGATTTCGATTGCATAAGTAATTGATTTTTGATGAAGGCAGATGATTAATGGCAATGGCATGGTGACATCGGCAATCCGATATAATTCAGGAAAATTGAAATGACAAAAATAACAAAGTTCAATAGGTGGTGATGCATAGTCTTGCAATTAGTCATTTAGTTTTGTTGTCTGGCATCAAACATCATCCACCTTCTCTGCTAATCCTATCTGGGGGACACTCAAGTGCATTTTTATTACGTATTATTGAAATACGTACGATGATAAATAAATGAATCATGTCATGAATCAATGGTGAACTGAATTATGTTACTTAATCGGAGGATGTATAAAATTAATGTATAGAATTGCATAATCAAACTTGTCTTATGAAACCCCAATACGTCCTCAGTAAAGTTAGGAAAGTAAGACACAGCTCTATTCATGCTATCTGCCACAGTAACAGCTCATATTATTTCAATTTTTTAAAGCACAAGATTTATTTATCTAGTTCAGTAGCGCTGATGTATTATTGGTTACAATTCATTTTTTATTAAATTACTGACTCCCAACTAACTTACTAGAATCATGTAATAGAAGTGGATATAATAATCAAGATGATCTTTGGTTAAAAAAATATATCTAATTTCATTGGTAAAGCCGAACAACACATTCAGCTCAACATCAAAAAACCATTTCCCTCTCCAGCTGCATCATTATATCGTACAAATTTGACTAGAAATTCATTATTCTTCAGGTTTTAAATCAAGCCGGCCTCAAGGAGGGTTGGTTATGGTTTCAGGTCCGATCAAGTCCTTCCTACAAAGTATTTTAAAAGAGGAAAATATTTTTTATGTAATTAACAAACTTTTTGCTAGCCCGTTATTTACACACTTCTTGATAGTTTAACATACTTAATATTTAGTTGGAAAATTATACTATAATTAATAATGAATGTATATGGTTTAGTTAAGTTTGCTTACAATTGAGAGAAGAGAAACGACGCTTGGGATGAGATTCACTGCTTGCGTTCCCACCACCATCACAGCAACATGGACAGTCCCTTCGAAAATGTTGAGTTAACCCAGAGATTGCACCTGAAGATACTCGGGTCATCCTGGTAGTACTGACCAACAACTTGGCGGTTTGTTTCTCTTCCTCCTTCTTCCTCGCATTAAAGTTGGTCTGTGGAGCTTCATTTTCAGGACCTTCCTCCCTCTCTATCTTCTCCATTGCTGATAGAACTCGAGTCACAAAATCTTGGATCTTTTCTACGGTGTCTCCCGGACAGAGTTGCTTCCCACTGAAGAAGTCCTTATCCTTCTTGACGACTAGGTTACTCGACTTCCCTCCTTCAGCTTGAGGAGAAACTCCACGTCGATCAGCATCCCTGAGAAAAAGGCGGGCACAACTTCCCATCACTGCTGGGGCTCGAGGGGCTGAGGAAGGGCCACTGTTTTTGACTTCACATATCTCCATTCTTCCAAAGCTTACTTTAGGGCTTACGCTGATCTCTTGACCGACTAGAGACTTCTCCGACTGGCCTCAGCAACCAAACCAAACTGACTGCCAACGTCATGCTTCTCATGCCCTTTATAGGATCCATCAAAATAGTCGTATTACTTAAGCCAATTGTCACAATCAACAAAACAGAAAAATAAGTCGAGTGAGTGAGCGACAAGAATATATATTTTACATACCTAAGCCATGCTCTTCTTTCACTAAACTGCCCTGCCTTTTCTTCTATAGAACAAGAAACCCTTATCAGCTTATCCCTCAAATCCTCATATTATTCAAATTTTGTCGAGCGAGTGAGTCCAATCAAGCCAAAAAAGGTTCGTCGAATGAATGAATAATAAAAGTCTGTTCTTCTCAGGCTCCTAAAGTCTCACTTTCGATGTTTGGAGTAAAATTTATTTTCTTTCTTTTTCTATGCGTGCCTTATTCTCTTTTCTGATTTAGTAAACAAGTAGTTGCTGCATGTTGCATTCCCGTTCCATTTCTTAATGGTGTAGTGCAATTCGTACTGGCAGTGGAACTTTGCTTATCTAATCCTCATGAATACAAATATAGCTAATCAATCAGTCTAATCAGATAAATGCAAATATGATTTGACATTTATGCAACTTTTCTAGCTCCGTGGGGATCCCTTAATTTTTTTTCCGAAATCGTGTATAACAGTTTCATGACTATAATGATGCTGATACGGAAAAGCAAAACGGGGAAAAAGGTATGTCCCTAACAAAACCAAAAACAGTCTTCACAACGAAACGATAATATGCTGAAGGTGCGAGTAGGCAGATACGTAAACGATATGCGTAAATCCGAAATTGGAAAGAAAATTTTCACTTTGTTGAAGGTGAGTTGGCTTGGGCCCTCCATCCAAGGTTTCTCCCTTGCTATGAGATAGGTAGGTGAGGATCATCGTTCGTTCTAGGGATTTCCCTTTGATATAATATATTCATGCATGTGGGTATCTAAAATAACAACTTTAAGTAAACTGGTGTCAGAGAAAGACATCGGAGTTAATTTTGAAATGAAATGTTATCTTCGTTTCAGTTAAATTTTACATGCCGATGCCGGCTTGGACAAGACTACACTTGCCACATCTTCGTAAGTCGGGGCTGGGCCCATTTCAGTTACCAAGATGAAATGAAATCATCATATCTTCCACATCATCGCTTTTTATTACCATATACATATCATGCAAAGGGTTTGGAACTTTTCTGATCTTTTTTTTTACCCCTCTTCAAATAATTACAATACAAATAACAATCAACAATAAATCCTTTACTACGATAATCATAATTAATTACTTGCTAACTCTCCTTCCTTTTTACACTTCGTACTCGAGTTTAAAATCTTAATATTATATTTTAATATTACGCAACAAGTACATCAAAAAAATAATTAGCATTTCTATCCCTAAAATTCAACAACAAAAACTACTCACTATTCGGAATCATCTTTTTTTATAATTTTCATTAATTTTAACCAGTTGTTTTTTTTGGCTTAAAAATTACAAAATATATTTTTTTTTGTCAAATCACCTAATTTAACTTATTGAGAAAAATTGAGCAGAAAAAAATAAACGGCAAACAAAAAGTTAAAAACGTTAATTTAGTTTTCCGTAATAATTAAATATATATACAAATATATTCTACAATTTTGTCCAGACCAGAGAGAAAATATAACTATTATGTATAAACTTTTCAGCTCTAATTTTTGTAGACATTTTATTTTTTTACAATTAATATGTACAGTTTAGTGAAGCAGATATACCCCCGAAGGCTATCTAAATAGTTTTTTTTTCTTTGTTTAACCAAAAAAAACAATGATTTACTTGATAAACCTCTTTCAAGGGAATAATAATTATAGATGATTATCATCAGTCAAAATATTTAACATGACGACTTTTTCTCACACACCCGCACACCTCGCCCTTTTTTGTTTCACAATGATTATTAGGGTAGACGACTAAATAATGTACGTTATTATTAAAAAGGGGCAATATTTCGAAAATGTAGCGATCACTTTTTACTTTTATGAATAGATCAACTATAATTGAGAGCAAATTGAAGACGGATTAGTAAAGCCCACAAATATAAATAATTTTATATAGCTCATTAAATGATTTGGGGAGAGGGTGAGGATGGGGTGGATGAGGGAGAAGGTGAGGGTGAGATTGATGATAAAAAAATGGGAATGACGATGGAGAAAGCGAGGAAAGGTGGGGGGATATTTTGTTGATGTTTCTTCGTATTTACCTCCATAAATGATTTGGTTTGTTACATATTTAAAACTTACAATTAGGTATAGTTATCTAATGTAAAACATAACAATAATGACATGACGTGACTTCATGAAAACTAAAAAAAAACATTTAATTCTAACAGCACTTGCGGTAAAGTGTGAATAGAATAGACATTGTTATACACCATATGTTTTGTGTTTTAAATTATATTTAGATTAAAGGTAGTCAATATAATTATTTATGTACTTGTAGGTATATGTATACTTATCGTTAGTTAGTTAATTACACATATTTAACAATGGACTTTGTTCAGTTGTACATGATTTTAGGATGATGAGATGGTGATGCGAAATTAGGATTGAGTGGTTTCCAGTTGGTGGCATTGTAGCCAAATTTGTAGACCAAGCGACGACCTAATACTGGCTCAAAAACGTGGCTTTTGTAATAGTATCTGGAATGGAAAAGGGGAAGCAGTTGATTAGAGGGAGCATTAGAGATTTGCAATTAGTTACGACTAGTATTTTTTAAATACTCTTTCAATTGTTACCTCATTGCTCTGCTCAACTTCTCATATGTCATCCTCGGATTACCCTTGATTTGACCCCACAGTTGGGCAACCTTTTCGGAGTTGACAAAGCGGAAGTGGCCCTCCTCATGATTCTCCCATTTGACCAGACTCGGGCAATATTCTGGGTTTTTGAGGAGATCTCGAATGAACTCCCAGAGACGGCCGGTTTTCTTTTCTAAAAAAAAAAATTAAAAAGGTTTAAAAAAAATACTTAAAAGATAAGCGGAGTAATAGGAATGAGACTATTTTGATGGAAAACGTTTTCCTCACCATTCCGTTTCAATTTTTTGTCCTTCTTTGGAGGTCTCCCCACTTTTCTTTTGGGTGGGGAGACATGGGTTATCTCGTTAAGGCCTGAGAGGCTTCCCCCGGAGGATTTCGATTCGGAGTCGTTGTCCGTGTAGGAGATGGAGTCTGCTTATAAAAAAAATTAGATTACAAAAAATAACATTTTTTAACAGAAAATTTCTGTATTCCCTATTTATTTTTTACCTGAGGTAGATGGAGATTCCCCTTTCCGGAACAATATGGAGTAGTCCCCCGCTTCACAATGGAGATCATCCCATGTCGAAGAATAGTCTTGGGGATGAGGTGGGTGGTGATGGTGGGGATTATGATGATGGAGAGTGTGATGACTATGTGGGTTATGATGGGGATGATGGGATAGTACTCCATGAGGAGGAGGACAAAGCTCTCCTAGAGTCTCCCCTCCCAATGAATAAGGATTAGTACCGCAGGGACAGCCTGGCGAACACTGAGCACCACCGTGAAGGCTATGAGGATGATGGTTGCTCATGTCGAGGAGGAGAACTCCGTTACTACTGTCATGACATGGGGTGCTCATCCCAGATATATTTTGGAGGGTGGAATGAGGTGGGTGAGGGTGGTGATGGGGAGGAGGAGGGTGTTGAGGGTGATGGGGGTGTGATGGTTGCTCATGATGCTGTTGTTGTTGATGATGATTGTGATGGCCATCACTTGTCATGTTTGAGATGAAGGCGTCATAGCCACCCTCCTGGAAAGCGTGGGAGGTTTCGGTCACTGAAATTCAAATTTAAATTAAATAAAAAGAAAGTTTTTTGTTTGTTTTTTTTTCTAACTATGCAAATTTTATTATTTCTTCACATTTGTGAAAAGGCGGTTCCATCCCTCCATGAAATCCTTCGAGAAGATGACATTCCGCAGTTCCTGGCCCATATGGATCCCCCAGTGAAGGCAGCGGATGCAGGTACGATGAGGTTGACGATGTAGTGGAGGAAGAGCTCGGGCTCGATGAGCTCGTCGTGGTCGAGCCAGGATATGAGCTGGATGTCCTCCCTTGATCCGAGTGACTCTGTTGGGAATGCTGATGTTGGTTTTGGTTCTGATTTTGATTCTGATTATGATGATGGGATGAAGAATCCCCTGTATGATGAATTATTGTTGTGGGGGAGGAACAACCCCCTCCCCCATCAGGTATCTCTCCTTGGTCGTTCCTCAAACTAGGTTCGATCAAGTCCATTATATCCGTCGTTTCTAGTTTCGTGGGGGGAGGATGATCCATCTCATTATCCCACATGCCGATGTAGCACTGTCAAAAAGAATAATAAAATAGTCCCCTTCGTTCACAACCAGTTTTTTTCTTTGTCACTTCCGGTTTATGTACACGCTTAGTAATCCTCACCTCTGAAAGTATATTAACTGGCGCCACCGGACTAAGGGATGAGCTCATTTTCGAATCCAACATGTTGAGCTGCGCTCCCAGACTCTGGTAAAAACAATTAATTTACATTTGTTACAAAATCTCAACTCACATTTTTTTATCAAAATTAGTACGCCGGAATTTAAAATTAAAACAAACTGGCTATGTGACAATGACAGCGTGTGCACGTTGCCCCTACCTATATTGACTGCTTATTTCTACCTTGTCTCAGGATGAGAGCATGCATGTGACTAAACTGCCATTAAAACTATTTTTTCTCCATCGATCAAAAATCAAAATTCATTCCGCAGTCATACCCTTCACTAACATTAACACTAACGTTGCTACTAAGATGATAAAAGTATTATGACATAGCTTGGTTTAAAAACCATTTTTTACAAATTAATACGTAGCCAGCACAATATAAGTACGCTTCCAAGCAGCTCAACTCAACAACCGGAAGTTAGGTTAGACTTGACCACATATACATATTCATCAATACTATCCAATTCAGAATTGTGAGTATATAGCTTGTAGACAGATCGCCTCAGAAGTTGACGGTTTATTTTCCAGAGTAACGCTATTTATTCTAAACATGGTTCTATCATAGAATTTGCATTAGTCCACCTTTAAATTAACTAAAATTAACAGCTCAGGATTTATTTCAACCGAACACTCTACCTCCACAGTATCATTAGCATTATGTCAGCTTTAAACCATACATAACTGCCGAGATATGGAATGACTCCCAAAACCAAATTTTTTACGTCGTACTTTTTTCTCACTTTTTACTTCCTCCTTTCCTTGTTTTTTTTTTGGTCAGGGAAAATCCCACTGGGTCACCGTATTAATTTATCCAAAAACACATTTGGCGCTGACGGCGAAGTTCCGTTCATAAAAAAAATTAGGTATGACACGAGTTTCTCGAGTTCAATCTGCGACGAAATTTAATAAGCAGCTTCTAAAAACCACTGGGGTGACAGAAGAGTGACCAGTAACAATAAATGTGACTTTCGCGAGAAAAAATCGCTGAGCTCAAGCTGGACCCAAAAGCTGATTGATGATGATGATATGATGACCCTCCACACGATCATTGACATTGGAGTTCGAGTGAAGAAGAAAGAAAAAACCATCCATAGATGGCCAAAAGAAAGTTTAATGGCCCTGTACACATCCACCGGTATAATAAGAAAACCATGTCTCATCATTTATCGTGGATCGGCGTAATAATATCGACCAACTTTGAATGCCAACCACAATTTAGATATAAGGCCAAGAATTAGGCAAAAATTACTAATTAGGAAGAGGAGCATGTCTCGCTAATTGCTCTACACAAAGTCTATGGAGAATCTTAACCACGGACACTTAACTGGAGAGATATGTAACAACATAATCTGGAATGTGATCCAATTATGATGAGATGACATCACAAAAGTATCAAGTATCATACAACTTAGCTGCCTGTGGTGGTGATTCTAAAATATATGCTAATGACAATGATATACCAAATGATATCCACCTCATTGATTACCACATTACCAGCGAAATGGATTTTGAGATTTCATGAATGAGCAATGTGTATGGGTAATTATTTCAGCGAAGCCTGTATGGACGTTGAAGTCTCTAAGCTCATTTCCCTCAATGACCGGCGGACAAATGTTTCAGTGAAAAATGGGACATGGTTTATTTAGGAGTTTACGCAATAATGACATGTCATTAGTGCAGAGCTAACGTATGAACTGCCTGAACCGCTACACCTCACCTGTTTAACTTGTACGGATGATGCATTAAACTTTATTTGACTTTCCAAAAATGACAAAATAGTATTTGCATAAACATTTCAGCTTAACATACTTCATTCATTAAAGAAAGCGAGCTGGAACAAAACCACGAACCAATGATGAAGAGTTACTGGAGGGTTGAATGAAATTTTTATGCTTATACGTTATAGATTTGTGTAGTTTTGCATGGTCGGGAAGTTGCATGCATGCATACGAGATTTTCTAGTTATTCAAAGATCCAGATCAAAGTAAACATAATATCTGACTGATAACGCTAGATGATGAAATTGACTTGACACATGAGCTGATTACAGTAACTTGCTACAAAATTTGCTAGAGCTTTGAAAAGCTTTGCAATAAAACATACATTTCTTCATGGTCTGCGTAAGTTACGGATCTACCGTATATATTTATTTACATATATACTATGCCAAAGTGTCATGCATATAGCCGATTTGGTTTGCATTACCTATTATTTTAACTTCAACTACGCATATTTATTTTTCAAGTGTAATTTAATTTAGCAATAAATAGTTTGGGTGGGAGGGGGAATGAGAGACAAGCAAGAACCAAAACTTTGCATTCATCCCATCTTCAAAAACAAGCTGGCTATATGTGTAAGAAAGTGTCGTAGGTGCAAATTACAAATCGCGTCTGAAAATTTACTTTAACTAGTTGAAAAACGTGAACAAATTATGCATTGATTAATCCACAACTGTAGAAAATCAGATTGATATTTATGACTTAATGACTCATTATAATAAAAAAAATTTTTAATATTAACAGCTAGCCATGTATTTCTTTTAAATTTCAATATGACATGCGTAAGTAAAGACCTCCTTACACCTATTTTTAAGCAATATTTTTCTCCAGTTGTATCCTCTTCCTGGCGGAGCGTGGTTTGGTTAAGTTTCATTTCCATACATCTTCTTCCCACACCTACCTTACCATAAAATGGACCACTTTACACTGCTGCGCTGCCAACCAGTCCAATACAATATGACAGCACCCAATTAAGTTTAAACAACAATTTATTTGCTTCCGTGATTCTACTTTCCTCTCCAGTTATTATTCTTGAGGTTTTACGTTTCCTAAGTAGGACTTAATGGTAGGCGGCTTTTCTGCAATTAGATATATAATTTGACATGAGATAATTTGCTAGCCCAGTTTTGCATGTACATTTGCATAGGTATCGATCATTTTTTTTGTAAGTCACCTACTTTTTTTGTTACCGTCACACATGACATAACCGTCTAGGACCTACTTTGATTCCAACCATGGAATCTGAATCTTGGATTTGCTTGGTAGCTTCCGCTTTCCACACTAAACAAAACCAATCGATTTTCTGCTTTTACTTTTTATTCCACAAAAGAAGCAGCATTCCAACTTATAGATGTTACGCAATGAGACAATCATCTTATTTTTCCCATCATCATCCATATCCCACACTATATTGTTTTACTGGCCGAACATTTGTTAAAAAATATCCAATTCTTTTTTACAACTGGACTGTAATACTCAAAGCAGATATTTATTTATGATTTCCCATTCCCCTTCTCTCCAGCGAGAAATTGAGCATTTTTATTCCCAATTTTACCTTTCGAATGACCTTGACAGAACCTCTAAGACCTGTTGGACCACTAAACTATGCATAGGACGATGGACTGCCGGACAACTACAGAGAAAAATCAACAAAGCGAATAGCAATAGCAAGAAAAATCCATCCATTGTTCATTTATTTATAAAAAAAATGATAATCCTAATCCTGGACATAAAGAAACCTGGACAATGCAATGGTCAGAGAGAGAGAGAATCTTGTTGGGCTTAAATCATGACATGACTCAAGTTATATTATGGTCCATGCTTATCCAAACGCAATAATAAGTAATTTCATTCATTCTGGAGCTCTGTTGATAACCATTCTATAGTTCATATAGCGCATACATCTTGTTTAAGCGTATTTCCACCGAAAAATCTATTTTTGCATGATAAAATGATAAATGATGATGATGGTATGATGTTGGTGATATGCATCCCTGCATAAAGCGTAGTAACCAGAAGAAAAGGTGGTTGTTACACCGCCCCGTTCCACCTTTCTACCTTTTCATGTGTAGGTCAGTCAGTCAGTTAGTTAAAGTCATTTAAAAAAATAACCATGCATGGATCATCATCATCATCCTCATATCATGGATCTTCTCCATGGATGGGTTCACCTCGATTCTAGCTCTAGCTCTGGCTATGTAATTAAACCTTGATCCATGATGCCTGTTGTCCTTCCAGCAAAAAAAAAATCTACTCCAAAAAAATCCAAACAAAGCTGATTGTGAGATTCTGGAATAGCTGGATTTTGGATTGGGGGTGCTGCTGTCTTTAACTTAACTACATGTAAATGGGCTCATACACTCTCTCAACTCATTTACTTGGAATGAAGATGGTGATGAAGCCAGAGAGATAATGATGGATGATGGTGGTGGTGCTGTTGGTTCTTGCGATGTTGAAGATGATGCAACAGCAACAATGAAAATTTATGCTTGCGTGCCGAGCTCAACAATTTTTCTCAACTTGGAGTTCCGTGTGACCAAAAGACCTGGATATTTTTTTTCAGTTTTGGCTTAGCTGCTACGTGTATGGAGCAATCAGTAGAGCAATCATAATCATCATGAAGACTGGAGACTATTTAGACAAGTTCATGTCTTGATGAAGACACATGGTTCATGGATGCTACTGCTGATGATGATGTCGAAACAATTGTCTGGATCAAAAAATTGTGTGATTCTGATGGGAATAATCATGAAGAAGAAGAAGGTCTTGTATTGGTCTGGGCTCTTGCGGCTTAGCTGGCTTTTGGTCAAACAATCAAAAACGAAAGAAAAAAAAATCTGCATAAAAAGTCAATTTTCAATCCGTTTCATTCCGAGCGAGATGATAAGCATACATACATACTTACAATTACAATTAGCTAGACATGTAAATCCTCTCTTCGTAGATTATACTAACGTTCCCATAGAAAATCCAAGAGGGGTGACCGGGATCAAATTGACATTTTTACAGTAATTGAAATACAGGTGGGCAGCGTTTCTACAATACTGGGTTCCCATTCAACCGATCAGCCTATCCTCCTTCGTTTATGTGTAGCTAATAATAGAAACCTGAAGTGGAAGTTTCAAGTTGAAGGCTAACTTACTAACTAACGATAATCTCCTATAATGAGGCTCGCTGGAGCGTGGCAGCAGCGTAATATACTTTGAAACACATAGGTTATGGCGAAAACTAACAATGATGATGAGATAATGACGGGCAGTGGGTCAGTGAGAAAGAGAAGAAGCTTGAGAATGAAGGATGATGATGATAAGCAATTGGCATTTTGAAGAAGATGATGAACAAGCTTTACAACATTTCATCCTTGCTTTAACGTAAAGTGCTATGCATACTAATATGAATTATGATATGATCAATTAACATTTCATGTGGAGGTAGGTAGTGGTACTGCCGGAGCGAGCGGAGTTTGGCTACTGAACCGAATGAATTAAAGTTTTTTTATGACAAAAAAAATGTTTACATTTTTAAAGATTTTTTACGCAAGGTCAGCAGACAACCTTACTCACTTGAAATAATTTAAACAAATTGTTTTATTTAACTGGAAAATAAGTAAACGTTCCAACTTGCAATAAAATGATTTTTTTGCTCGTTTTCTTCTACAATTTCTAGATGCTGCTGACTGGCTATACGTAATTAATTGATGTAATTAACGTAATAGTGCTATTATACTGTATTGTATATTATATTATTATTATTTGAATAGCTTCTTTTGGCAATTCCATTAGTTTACAGTTACCATTTTAACAGGTTTAGCGTGGCGTTAAAAAATCAATAAATGGTAAAACTTAAATCAATACGGCTATCCATTCACCACGCACGCCCCTTGACTAACTTCAGTCCTGTTTTAGCTAAATCCAATTAGGGTTTTTAAATCACTGAACTAATAAAATATTAGATACATTAGTATGTATATGTAGCGTGAATAATTATTTCCTTTTAAGCTTACACGGCATGGCTCCGTTACGTTCCATTTCATATTGGATAAAAATATGACCAATAGGTTGATAACTTTTTAAAAAGCAAAAATGTTTTATGACATTTGCTGGCTGGAAGTTATTCATCATCGAACTTTAAGATGCAAAAATAAGTAATCTGACATTTAATATATAGCAGCACAGTTAACTATTTTCTGTACCGTTATAAACGTCATCATCTTTTGTTTCTCTACCAAGTTAAATGCAACTCAAAGTTAAAAAAACAAGCTGAGGCAGTAAAACATTCACTTTTACACCTTGTATTTAGAAACACGTGTCCTACAATGAAAGATGATGATGATGATGATGTGGTATGCAATTTCAGATTTTATTGCAAATTGAAAAAAATGCAAATTACATACACAAAAAATAAATAAAACTGTGTAGTGTATTATATTATTATTAGTTCTGCATTTTTCATTGCCCATGTGTCATCAGTCATCATTATATTTAGGAATATTTATGCATCTTTAGCCATCTCCCACTTCACATTTAAGCAACGATAAATTAAATCTTTAATCAAAAAGCGTGCAAGACAATAAAAACCGGAGTTTTATTTGTTTTTGCATTTGCAAAGTAGACCTTGCATCTTATTATTGTTGTTGATAATTTTATGAGGATTTCAAGTCATTACACTGGCTGCTACTACTGCCATGTTGCCGTATTGTCGTCGTCACCCATCATCATAATCTTGCTTCTTGCAATTTGGGACCAGAACTACTTACTAAACCGAGGACGTTGCAAATTTGCAGTTCGCTTTTATATCTTCACTTTTAAAAGTCCGTGATACAAAAGGGTGATTGATTTATTTTAACTGTGAAACAATAATCTAGTAGGTAATTGCAATTTTTTTTAATGCTTACCGATGTTAGCTTAGCTAAAATACGTTTATATTGGAGCAACATGACGTGGCATGACCCAAAATATAAATGCGTTGCTGCCACGTAAATTCTCATATTTTTAAGCTTCC
>JAQGAI010000418.1:0-20903 GCA_034696905.1 Lepidocyrtus violaceus
AAAGAAGTACCAGCAGAGCTGCAACTGCCCTCCCCGCTAACGTAGGCTTTGGATGCTGCACTCTCCTCGATTCCGACAACTTGAAGGATAGCGGTACTGGCGGCTTTTCCGTAAAAGTTTCTCGCAAAGCAGGTGTATTCCCTGTACAAATATATCAATTAGTCACTATCAACGATAGGTTTCTAACCATCTTCTGATAAGTTCATTTGAACTCACCCTGTGTCATTCTTATCAGCGTTATGAATATCCAACGTAACTACTCCACAATTGCTGGTAATAAGATATTTTTGCCGATCGGAGAAAATGGGAAGTCCATTCTTATACCACTGAATGGTCGGATCTGGTGTTCCAAAAACGGTGCAGGCAAACTTCACAACCTCCGTGTTTTCAGGGGTCGTCCTGTTCTGAAGCTTCATGGAGAAGCGAGGCTTCTTCATACGATGTGCTTCATCCAGAGCATGGAAAGAACCGGATATTGCCGAGGAAGCTCCAAGACTCTGTAAAACAGGGGGAAATTACGGATTTACTTATCAATCAATGAGGAGATGATAAGACGATGATAAGACGTTGGAAAAGCTTTTAAAGAAATATTCTCACCGCCATCGAAAAATAAGAGTATCCAACGGATGGAGTCGTAAAATAACTAGGAATACTATACAATCCTCCCCCGGCTGCTTCCCCCTTTCCCTTACTACTCCCATAAAGATCTTCAGCCTCGCTACTTATCTTAACTTGGTAGTTATTTCTCCTCTTCAATCTGGGAGGCGGGGCTGGTACACCATTCCCATTTTCACTGCTTGGCAGCTCCTCCACTGCACCTAGACTACTGCTACCATCCTCATGCTGATCCCACCCCGATTTCCATTTCCTCTGCATGGCTTTCACCTGCTGCTGCCTCAGCTCCCGGCTAAACTGATGGGTTTGGTCCATCAGGGTAAGGTCCTCCATGGAGCGGAGAGTCTTTGATCCGCCACCGGGTTGGTAGGATGAGGTGTCGTGGGCCTGTGAGGTAAGTAGGTTAGTGGAATCTGATAAATCCTGACTTGGGGTAAAATCATCGCTAACTATACTAACAATAAGGGGCTCTGGTTCTGGGGGTGCCTGTGGTTGCGGCTCTTCTACAATTGGGGTATTAAGAGCTTCTAGTCGCCTTTGAGCTAAGATTCTTTCTGTAAAACGGATATATAAACATTTTCACGTGGTTTTGAGAAAAAGAATAAAATAAAATTTAATTTAATTTTTGCTAAAAAAACTTTAAAAAAATTACTGAAACTGAACATTTAAAAAAAACTACAACAAAAAACCTCCCCAATTTGTTTCCAACCACCACTACCGCCACCACCCTCCAGAACCATCCACCTCCATTTGTTTTTTACCATTGCCTTACCCTCATAATTAAGTTCTGTGCGGAAGCCACCCTTGATGACGAATACCCGGGAGTCAAAGCCCTCCCACTCCTCCCGCTATATCCACCCCCTCCACATACTACCACCCCTCTGTTCTCCCCGCTGAACGTATCCTGTCCGTAGAAGTAGCCAGGCAGATGATCATACGACTTTGCCCTCTCAGTCAGTCTAAACGGCTGAAGATCATGGGCTCTTTTGTTGTATCTGTAAGGTGATGGGGAGCTTTCTCGGTAGGGGGATGATCGAGGATAGGAAGGAGGTTCGTAGTAGCTGGGTGAAGTAGATGTGTGAACTGTCCGAGGGTGGTGACTGGATTCCGTAACTCTTGTTGGAGTACGGGAAGCTCTCTCGTAACTTAGTCCAGTGCTGCTGCTCTTCACAGCTTCGATATCCCTTCTTGACAAAGTTGAGGGGCGGTCGTAGGGGGATGACTCTCGGTAGGTGTCGGTTGTCCTTCGGACTGAAGAAACTTGATCGTAGTCATGAGTGGTTCTGGTTGAGCTAAGATCTGACGTTTTCTTAGTAGTTCTGTAGTCATCTGTAGTATCCTGATATTCTCGACGCTCAACGGTTCTGGTGGGCGCTTCCCTTGATGAGGAGTAGTCCCTTTCACTTCGGGATTTGCTTTCACCAGAGTCAATCCCAACTTTGGTGGCTTCGGGTCGCTGCGACTCGTACGATTTTTCGACTGGAGCGGCTGCTTTTTTACGAGTGGTGGTTTCCGTTGAGTCGGTTGTGGAAGTTCGTTCAGATTTTGCTGAATATTCGGAAGGTTCCTCCTCCTTGGGGATCTTCCGCTTCTCCGGAATGACTTCCTCTTCAGGAGGGGAGGCGGCTTTTGAAGTTTTCTTTTTTGCTGAGTCTCGACTTTCAACTTTCTCCGGTTCGACGGACGGCTTCCGGGCAGTCTTCTGTGGTGGACCAGCATCATCTCGTTCAGTCTCTTTGTCAGTTTGCTTCTGGCTAACTTTCTCCGAGGTCGGTTCAGCAGAGTCTTTGGGGGAGTCTGTGGGAGAAGCTTCTTTCTCTTTTGGTTTGGCTGCTGCCGCATCATCCTTCGCTTTCTTGGACTTAACGGAAACTTTCTTTTTGTCGGCGGGAGCTTCCTTGGGTTCAACTTCCTCTGCTGGTTTCTCAGCGGCTTGTTTAGTGGAATCCTTCTTTACGCTGGGTTGCTTCTTGCCAGCGGCATCCTTGTCCTCTTCGACTTTCTTGGGGCTTTTAGGCTCCTCCTGTTTGGGGCTTTCTGGCTCCTCTTTCTTGGAAGCGGCGGGTTGATCCTTTTTCACACTGCCTGGCTTACTTTTTGGACTGGTTGGTTCCTCCTTTGGGCTTGCTGGCTCGTCTTTGGTGCTTCCGGATCGACTCTTGGCACTGCCGGGTTTCTCCTTGGGACTTCCGGGTTCCTCCTTTGGACTTGCGGATTTGTCCTTCACGCTTCCGGGTTTTTCCTTTGGACTGGAAGGCTCATCCTTTGGGCTTGCAGACTTCTCTTTGGGGCTTAAAGGCTCCTTGGGACTCGCTGATTTATCCTTGATACTTCCAGGCTTCTCCTTTGGACTGGAAGGTTCATCCTTCTTGGGACTTTGGGGTTCCTTCCCAGATTTCTCATCCTTTTTGTCTACGCTGCCTCGCTTGGGCGTACTTTCTTTTTCACCTTTTGGAGAGCCAAGTTCTTTAGTTTCAACGGGAGTGCTGGGTCCACTACTTTGTTCCACTTGCTGCTTTTTAACATCATCCCCGTCCAGTTTCAAGCTTTGAAGTTCGATTTTGTTGACTTTCTTCACGCCCTTGAATTCCAGGCTGGGTCGCTTTGAGTCAGTGCCACCTTTGGCTTCCTCTCCGGCCTTTGCATCTTTTGATTTGGCTTCCTCCACAGATTGTTGCTTGGAAAGTTTTTCGGATTTTTCAGTAGCTTCTTGCTCCGCCTTTGCCTTGACTTCTTGTTCGGAGTCAGGTTTACCTGCTTTCTGTTTTGCTTCTTGTTCGGCTTTCTCTTTGGCATCTTTGTCTGCCTTTTCCTTGGCATCCTTTTCCGCCTTCAGTTTTGCGTCCTTGTCTGCTTTCTCCTTGGCTTCCTTGTCCGCCTTTAACTTGGCTTCTTTCTCTGTTTTCTCTTTGGCCTCCTGCTCCGCCTTAGCCTTGCCATCTTTCTCGGTTTTCTCCTTGGCGTCCTTGTCAGCTTTCTCCCTTGCTTCTTTATCGGCCTTTTCCTTAGCATCCTTCTCAGCCTTCAATTTCGCATCCTTGTCAGCTTTCTCCTTGGCTTCCTTCTCCGCTTTTAGCTTAGCTTCTTTCTCTGTCTTCTCTTTGGCCTCCTTATCGGCTTTCTCCTTTGCTTCTTTCTCAGCTTTCTCCTTAGCCTCTTTCTCCGCCTTTAACTTAGCTTCTTTCTCTTTGGCCTCCTTTTCTTTTTTCTCATTGGCTTCCTTATCGGCCTTTTCCTTGGCTTCCTTCTCGGCCTTCTCCTTGGCTTCCTTCTCGGCCTTCTCCTTGGCTTCCTTCTCGGACTTTACTTTTGCCTCTTTATCAGCTTTCTCTTTGGCTTCTTTTTCTGCTTTCTCCTTTCCCTCCTTTTCAGCCTTCAATTTGGCTTCTTTCTCCTTAGCTTCTTTCTCTGACTTCTCTTTGGCTTCTTTCTCTGCTTTTAACTTGGCCTCCTTATCTTTGGCTTCTTTTTCAGCTTTCTCTTTAGCCTCCTTGTCCGCTTTATCCTTCGCTTCTTTTTCCGCCTTTAGTTTTGCATCCTTCTCTGCTTTCTCTTTTGAGTCCTTTCCGTCTGTTCCCTCAGCGTCTTTTTCGGCTTTTGTTTTTTCCTCCTTTTCTTTAGCTTCCTTTTCAGCTTTCTCCTTGGCCTCTTTCTCTGCCTTTAACTTGGCTTCTTTTTCAGCTTTCTCCTTGGCCTCCTTCTCCGCTTTTAACTTGGCCTCTTTCTCTTTAGCTTCCTTTTCAGCTTTCTCCTTAGCCTCTTTCTCCGCCTTTAACGTGGCCTCTTTCTCTTTAGCTTCCTTTTCAGCTTTCTCCTTAGCCTCTTTCTCTGCCTTTAATTTGGCTTCCTTTTCTTTAGCTGCCTTTTCGGCTTTCTCTTTGGCCTCTCTTTCTGCTTTCTCTTCTTCTTCTTTCAATTTTGCCTCCTCTTGTGCTTTTTTCTTGGCTTCCATGTCAGCTTTCTCTTTTGCTTCTTTCTCGGCCTTGTCCTTGGCTTCCTTTTCAGCTTTCTCTTTCGCTTCTTTCTCGGCCTTTTCCTTGGCTTCCTTTTCAGCTTTCTCCTTTGCCTCTTTTTCCTTGGCTTGCTTCTCAGCCTTCTCCTTTTCAGCCTTCAATTTGGCCTCTTTCTCTTCTGCTTCCTTTTTGGCTTTCTCCTTCGCATCATTCTCAGCTTTTAACTTCGCTTCCTTTTCTTTGGCTTCTTTATCAGCCCTCTCCTTTCTTTTGGCATCCTTGTCAGCTTTCTCCTTTTCTTTGACATCCTTGTCGGCCATTTCTTTTTCTTTGGCATCCTTCTCAGCTTTCTCTTTTGCTAATTTTTCCTTTTTCTCGCTTTCTTCCTTATCTTTGGCCTCCTTCTCAGCTTTCTCTTTTGCTAATTTTTCCTTTTTCTCGCTTTCTTCCTTTTCTTTGGCCTCCTTCTCAGCTTTCTCTTTTGCTAATTTTTCCTTTTTCTCGTTTTCGGATTTTTCTTTCGCTTCCTTTTCTGCTTTCTCCTGAGGTTCCTTATCAGACTTTAATTTTGCTTCTTTCTCCTTAGTTTCCCTAGCCTCCTTTTCTTTGGCTTCTTTCTCTGCTTTCTCTTTAGCTTCTTTCTCTGATTTCAGTTTAGCTTCCTTTTCACCCTTTTCTTTAGCATCCAGATCAGCTTTCTTTTTAGCATCTTCATCCACCCCTCCCTGATCAACCTCTTTCTTTGCTTTGGTTAATTCCTTGGACTCAGCATCTTCTTGTGCTTTCACTTTCTCCTCAGATTTCTCCTTCACCTGCTCTTCCGCTTTCTTTTTCTCTTCCAGTGGCTCTGTTAACTTTGATTCATTTTGCTTGGTATCTTTTTCCGCTTTCTCTTTACTTTCACCACGCTTTAATTTTTTTTCTTCATCTTTCCCAGCAGCCTCTTTTACCTGTTCAGCTGCAGCAGAAACCTTTGATGCCGGTGCTTCCTCCCCCGTCAAGCTTGGTTTCTTTTTCCTGGGTGGTTTCTCAACAGGTTTCTCCGGTTCCTGTTCCCCACTTTTGGGTACAATGGGGACTTCCTTGCCACCTTCCTCATGTGAATCTTCAGCTCTCGTTAAAATTGCTTTCTCCGCCTCCTCCTTCTTAGTAGCTTCATCCTGCACTGATGTCTTCCTACTTGCTGCCACTTTATCCTTCTCTACTTTTGAGATTTGTGTCTCTTGCTGCTTCACAGCGGCATCTTCCTCGAGTCCCTTCTGCACAGCCTCCAATTTCTTACTAGTCAAAGTCTCAACAGAAGCTTCTTGTTTGCTTACCTCCATTTTTCCTTCTTCCATCTGTCCCAGCTCGCTCATTTCACCTTTTCCCATTTTCGCCCCCTCCTGCACCTTCATCCCAGTCAACTCTTGCACCTGCCCTTTTTCAATGGTTTCTTTGACCAATTTCTTTTTTCCTTCTGTTTCTCCAACTTTAGCCTGCTCTTCCTGTGCTTTTGCCTTCTCAGCAGCAGCCGCCGCCGCCGCCTGCTCCTCCACCTTCATCCCCTTCAATTCAATATCCGCTTTCTCCTCCTTTCCCTCCAGTTTCTTTTTCCTAGGAGGAGCAACAACCGGTTCCGGCTGCTGCGCCTCCTGTACCTGGGTTTCCGCCACCCCGCCAAAGCTACCGCTCTCCATCTTCTCAGCGGCAATGGTGAGGGAGTCCACCTCTGAAAATGTGTCCGCCCCTTCAAGGACCATCTCCGCCATCTCAATCCCGATAAACTTATCCCCCCCGAAGATATTCACCTCTTCCGCATTCCCCATGCTGGGATCCCTTTCCATTTCCAAATCCCCAATATTAGAGTAAGGAATTGCAGTAAACTCCTCCAGCCCTTGACCCGGAACAATGTCAACATCGTCAATCACAGTCTCCCTCATGCTATGGCTCCCAAGGCTCTCAATGTTCTCAAACAGGAAGGGGGACTCCTGCCCAGCAAGACCCATAGATGCCTCCCCCTCCATTACCCTCCTCGCCCCGAAGTCCGCAGCCCCCGGTGCCGCTCCCTCCTTCAAAGTCTCCACATTTGAAAACTGCATCTGATCCCGAACCTCAAACCCTTCCAGCAACTCCCCAGTCATGATCTTCTCCCCCATCATCCTCTCAAATTGCTCCAGAGCCTCGAGCCTTTCGCTCATCGCCTCAATCTCACTCTTCACGCTCGCCCTCCTCACCCCATCACTCTCAGCACTCAAATACACACTCGCGCCGCTTTGCTCACCAAACATCTCCAACTCGTGGGGGGTGACGTCCCTTCCTCCTCGGCTGCTTTCATCCCCTGAATGAGCGCTTCCTCCTCCAGCCCCTGCAGCTGCAGCAGCAGCGCCAGCCTTCCTCTTCTTCTCACTAGACCGCCTTGACAAGGATTCGGAATGTTTTCGTTTCTCTCGAAGGGAACCCTGCCTGCTTCCCCTTAGGCCTTCAGGAACATCACTCGTGGCTGATAGCTCCATCGGACTTTCGAATGAGTCGGAGAACTCATCATCATTGTAGTCGGCTTCCGTCGGGTCTTCCCGGAGGACACCGCCCATGGAAGCGGACTTGGCTGTGTCAAAGGGATCCTCCGACACGTCGATGATTACGGCCTCCATCACGATCTTCCCGGATGTTGAGGTCTCTTTTACGAAACGGAGGGATGGGAGTGGGATCACATTGTGCTCTGCAGACATAGTATCAAGGTCATCATCATCAAATAATTATTCATTGCGACAAAATAACTTTCAACATTTTTCTACACTGGAGTCCCTTACCGGAAATATACTCCGAATACTCATTAGCAAACATCTCAATAATAGCCTTAGCATCGTTCTCCGTCAGATCCGGCGTCTCGTACAAACTCACGCTGACATCCTTCCCATCAATGCTAACGCTAATGTCCCTCGCCCCATCCTCCTCCTCGATGGATTTCGGAACGTTGGGCATCGTCTCGTAGACACTCAGCATTTGGGATGTCCTCTCCTCCATAATCGTGCTTAGGGAAGGATCCCTCGTAAGGTTCTGCTGCTGTCTTTGAGCCTGCTGCTCAACCTGTTGTTGCTGCTGCTCCTTCTCCAGCTTATCCTCAAAGCCGAGAAGGGCTGCACTGGAGCTCACCTCCCCCATACAGTTCTTGGCTACACAAGTGTAGGTTCCAAGACAGCAGGTTCCATCCGCCCCGGATATTATCCGGTGAATGTCGCCAGCTTTGAGTTCCACCCCGTCTTTGTACCATTTCAAAATTGGGACCTGGGAAAAATAAACAGCAAAAATCAGTAGCTGAGTTCCTAATTACATTTTATATTACTAGTTAATTGAGTCGTATGAACTTACTGGAACACCAATAACTTTACACTCCAAATTCACCGTCCCCTCCTCACTCAGCACTGCCCTCAAGCTCTCCAAAAACTTGGGCTTCTTATAACCTCCCGGAATAATGAGCTTCACTCCAGCACTACTAACGCTATGCCCGTATTCATTCGTAGCCTGGCACTTCCACTCGGCTTGATCCTCAAATTCTAGCTCCCTAATTAGGAGTGTCCGGCACCCCCTCTCCTTCTTCTCACTGTATTTCCCAATCTCCTTCCCCGTATCAATCTCAATCACAGTTCCATCCCTCAGCCACTGGATTGTCGCGTTCGCATCGTTGACTTCGATCGAGAGCTCGCAGGAATCGCCAATCTTCACTTCGACGGACTTCAAACCGGAAACGAATTTCGGGGGACGCTTCGATCCCAGACCTTCCGCAATCAGTTGCTTCCGCTCGTCATCACTGAGTTGGTGCTGGATATCTTCGAGGGTGAGTTCCGTGGAGGACTCGGCGTCTCCCATGCAGTTGTGGGCTATGCAGCTGTACCTACCGACTGAAGTTAGAAAACGAATTTTAAATGTTTTGCATAAAATTGCGTACGAATATTTAGTTATTTCTTACGCGAATTTGCTCCACTCAATTGATAGACATCTCCTGGCTTCAATTCATAGCCATCCTTGTACCAGTGCAGTATGGGTGTAGGGAAACCACAAACTTTACATTCGAAACTGACCAACCCCTCCTCCGTCAATATTGCCTTCAGGTCCTCCAAGAACTTGGGTCGTCGGTAATTCCTGGGGACGAGAATGCTCAGCGTACAACTACAGACGATTTTATCTTTCCCCCAGCCAATCTCACAGACCCACTCTCCATCATCCTGGATCTCGACGGGGTTGAGGTAGAGAGCGCAAATGTTTCCTTCCGTTCGCTGGATGACCCTGTCTGACTTTGGGATTTGGTTTGACTTGTTGTACCAGGTGACCTGGTAGGTATCGTCGAGATGCTTGCTCAATGCCAGTTGGAGATCGAGACGTTCTCCAACCCGGATTCGGGAGTCTTGCAAGGGATGGGTGACTTGTATGTGGGGTGGATGGGGGGAGGATGAGTCGTTCACGTGGACTCTAGAGGAAGAGGTTACTGAGCCCATGCAGTTTGTTGCTTCGCAAGTGTAGACCTGTTAAATAAAATTAGCAGAAGTTTTGACGAAAAAAAATATGGGAAAGTTTTTAAATGAAAAATTTTCATTTTATCTCAATTCACCCCAAGAGAAGAAGGGTCTCCTCGGAGAGCGAATATGTCACCAGCTTTGATCTCAACTCCGTCTTTGTACCATTTTAGGAGAGGGGTCGGTGTGCCAATCACCTTGAAATATGAGAATACATAATTTTAAAAAATTTGCAGGCAGATATTTTTTTTAAAATAAGAAAAAATAATTGTTTATTTTGCTAACCTTGCATTCAAGGGATACCGTTCCAGCCTCTGTTAGCACTGCCCGCAACCCCTCAACGAACTCTGGAGCTCTGTACGACTTTGGAACTACATAATGACAATACATCTTCAAGATAACCTTTTCAATTTGAAGATCTGAATAATCATGAATACTTAAATTTTAATCGTGCTACTAACCCATCACTTTAACTTGACAAGCGCAAGAGCTCCTCCCCCTAAAATTCTCAGCAACGCAAACCCACTTCCCTTCGTCATCCGTAATGACGGGCGATATGTCCAGGTAGTGGAATCTTCCTTCCGAAGTTTGGTGGATTCTTGATGTTGGAGCATCCGCGGGGATGGTGATTTTCACGTCATTTCGAAACCACGTAATCTGCAAATTAATTTCGTTGAGCAAAAATAATTTAAAAAAACACAACAAAAATTACCTAAATAGGTAGCACGAGATAATTACTTAATTAATTAATCACTAAAGTGAACTAAACTCACTTTTAAAAGTTCCTCCCCACTCCCAAGTTTAGGATCCACCTCCACCAACAGCCTAGCTCTCGTCCCAACCTTCACCGCAACATCACTCATTTCTCTAACGAAAACGGGAACATCCCCGCCCACTCCCACTCCTTGTCCTTCACCTTTCCCCATGGTCATAGTTTTCCCTTTCCTCCTCGCAACGGGTTTTGGAGGTTCTTTAACCTCTTCTGCTTGATTCTCCTCCTCCTCAAAAACTCCCACAGGACTTTGCCTTCTCCCGGTGGCAGTGGCACCAACAAAACTACTACTCGCGATGGAACTCGCGTTGCTCCCTAACCTCTTCCTCTTTAGTCTGGGCGGAGGAGTAACCGGGGCCGCTGAAGTTGACTCCCTATCAAGAGTAGACCAAAAAGCGAGCTCCCCACCAGCCGCTCCAAACTCGGAGCTCCCGTGCTCCGACCTCCGCTTTAATCTAGGCGGCGGGGTAACAGGAACAGCTTCCCCCGGCTCAACCGACCAAAGTGCCCTTTCACCACCGACCGCTCCAAACTCTGAACTTCCCCTCTCCTCCCTCCTCTTTAGTCTCTGGGGCGGTTGGATAGGAACTTCCGGATCCCTTTCAAGTGTCCAAAATCCCGGAGGGAAATCTAGACTCCCGTGCTCCTCCCTCTTATCCTTTCCCCCTTTTCCGAATAAATCTCCACCGAAACCCGCAGGCGCCGAGGTAACTCCTCCACTAGTACTCTCACTCCTACTCCCACTAGATAACTCCCCACTACTTTCGAAAAATCCACTGGAAAACTTCCTCTTCCCCTCCTTCAAGGAGCCCCCCTTTCCAGTCTCACTCAAAATATCCGAAAAGCCTTTCTCCCTATCCTCCCCCTTGATCTCGGTAATCCCCAAAGGGTAGAAACTGCTATTGCTCGCCCTAAACTCGTACTCCCCCTTGTTACTCCCCAAACTACTCTCAAACAACTCTGGGGGGAGAACTGTGGACTGGGTGCGCCGAATGGGCTGAGGCGAACTGGGTATGGGCGAATGAGTTGATACTCCTGACTGGGGTCGGGGTCCACTGGACAGCGCGGATCCGGTCCGACTTATAGTTGCATAGCGGTCAAGGATCGTGGTAGAAGTTGCGGATTGCTGAAGGAATAGCTGACGGCGGATCCTAAATCAGTTCATTCACAAAAAAACAAAACCATTCATATATTTAAAAATCAAAAATATTTTCTCCAAATATCGCTCTCGACCTCCACCATTTTTTTTTGCCGTCAGTCACTTACCTCTCCTCTTCTTTATCAAGTTTACCACATTTAGCTCCCATTTAACATTCAAGATCCCAACAAACCAACAACCGAAGCTTCTTCTTCACCATTCACCAAACACAAGCCATATCAATATCATCATGAAATCAATCACCATTTCGTTTTCTTCAAGGCAACTACACCACCAACATCCGACCCGATCCCTGCATAATTTTTTTATACTCTCACAAAAATATTTACTTTTTTTCTCTGTTTAAAATCGATCGTCTTATATAATTAACCTCAAAATAGAACTCTCTTTCTCTACTAATTAATTAGCGTGTTTTTTTATCCTCCTTCTTCCGTCCAATGTGAAAACCGAAGAAACTAATTAAAATCCACAATTTATCATCTCTCCCCAAAAAACAAACTTCTTGTTTTTTCCCTACCTGATTTTCTCTCCGTTGATTTATAATTGGAAAATAAAAATCTCACCTTCCATTCACATTTATAAAAAATATATCTTCATTTTTTCTCCTTCCCCTTCCTTTCTACATGGCGATTCCATTCCCCACGATGAAAAAACCAATCCAATCAAATTCCAAAAAGAAAAAAAAAATATCCAAGCCCAAAAACTGCAAAATAAAACTTACACTTAGCCTTACACTTAGCTTATCTCTCTATACCTATATATCTCTATTCGTCTTGTATTTTTTTGGTCGTTCTCTCTCTCGTATTTATTTTTTCTACTCTAGCAAAAAAAAAGCTAGTCACAATATTCGAAAAAAAAAATATATATCTATGCACATAAGTTAACGTTTCAAATGGGGAAATAATAAGGGAAATATCTTGGTAAAGTGACTTCTGTTTCTTCAACAAAAAAAATAGCGAAGGCGATGAGGAGGGTATCGTCTCTCTCTCTCGTATAGGTCGTGTGAGAAGAGTAATATAATATGGATCATCATCACCATGGTCCATGATGGTGGTGGTGGTGAGGGCATTTCATTCCATCTTGTTTTAAAAATATTATCATCCTGTTTCGAAAACGTTGCGTTGGATGATTGGATATGCATAAACAACCGTGTGGGGATATGGATATCACATAAGTATTATATATGCCTTTTAATCTAAATCCAGCCCAATGCCAAAAAAAATCCTGTTATGAAGCGAAAAGGTCCAAGTCGCGAAAGAACTTTGAGAGAAAGAGTCTAAAAATAGGTCAGATCCGTTTCTCCCATTTAATATGTTGATGTTGATCTTTGAAAGGGAGGAAACAAGCCTAGTCTCTATTTTTACTCCGAGTAAGTAAGTAAGTAAGTTTGAAAAGGAAAACGGAAGACGTTTGTTGTGTGGTTGGAGTTTTTTTTATATGGAACCTCTTCGAATCCTAATCCACCACCTTTTATTTCAGAGCCAGAGAGACCAGACCTCTCATCATCATCATCATCATCAGCAGCAGCAGCAGCATCATCCTCAGGATCATCAGTCTTCACTGTACTTATCTATAGCTGTTCGGAAGGAAGTCAAGAGCTTTTTTTTGTGGTGTGCAGAGCGGATCGGCATCGGCAGCAGCGTCTTCATCATTTTTTTGTCTTTCTTGAAAAGAGATTATGAGAAAGGTTTGACCTAATTTTTCCATTTGTAATGGTTCCTTTTTCTCTGCTTTGGTAATTATAAACATGGCTGGTTGTTGGGAGAGGAAAGGAGTGGTCCATTATAGGGTTTGTTAAAATACCGAAAGAAAGAAAAGGATCCGAAACGAGATGGGATGAGTGAGTCGAGTCGAACAAGTATTATGAGAGTCGTCTTGAAATAAATAGAAGGATTTATGCATAAATGTTGTTGGAAGAAAAGAAGCTGAATAGCTAATTAGATTGGGATGAGATGAGATGTATATTATGGAATGGGATGCGAATGAGATGAGATGCAAAGAAAAGAAACAGAAATGGCTTGTATGTGAAAGTTTTTTTTTTTCAAGAGATAACATATAACACAGTAGATTCTTTTCTTTTTAATTTGTTCTCTGTTTTTCTTCATTCATGTCATGTGAGAGATAGATATATAGATATAGATAGATTTGGATACATACTAAAACTTGATAATAAAGAAATGAACACACGCCACAACAAACAAACAGGCTAGAGCTAAGTACAACGAGTCAACGAAGAGGAGCATGGGGCTGAGCATGAGGTAGAAGGCGCCGTGAAACAGGTAGTTCATGAAGGGGGAAATCTCATCAGGATAGTCTTCGTCCGTTCGGGAGAGCTGATGGGGATGATGATGATGTGCTAATGATGATGTGCCGTTGATGGGTGTGGAAGGCCGGGATGAAGAGGGTGGGGGAGTCCCTCTGGGGGAGGAGGAGATTGAAAATGACTCGAGGAACTCTCGAGGGGAGGATTGTAAAATGGTGTAGCGGATCTCGTTGATGTCCAGGGGAGAGCTGGCGTCCTTCTCGATCCGGAAGGGGGAGGTTGGACGGGGGGTGGTGATGGTGGCTGTGGAGGAGGATCGGCTGGAGATGGAGATCCGGGAGGAGGATAAAGATGAGGAGGGGGACTTTGATGACATGATTTTGTCGTAGATGGACATGTTGGGACGGTAGGAGGAGGCGGATGAAAATAAGGAGGGTGGTGGTCGCCTTTGTGGTATGATGCTTCTGGATCCTGCAGGGGATTCTTCCTCCACTGGGGTGAGGGAGGTTAGTCTGTCGATGGATATGGTTCTCCGAGGCTCACCCACATGATGGTGGTGGGGAGTATGATGGTGAAAGTCGCTGGGTATGCTCATGTGGATGCTGAGCAGTTCCTTGTCAATTTCCTCTTCGATGGGGGAGGCACGTGTGGGGCTGGTGGGGCGGGGTCGCTTATCTTTGACTTCTGGATGAAGTCTGGCGTTCATTTCGGTGATTCTCTCGAGGGGCATTTCTAAATCCACTTTCCCAACGACTACGTCCTCCACAATCAGAGTGTCTTGAAGCTCTACAGATGTTTCGATTGTCCTTCCTTGATCAGCCGTTGGCTTGGAAGAATCAACAGCTTCAACAACCTTTTCTAGTCTGGTGACCTCCTCCACTTTAATTTGATCGGGAGGTTCTTCTACACTTTCGATAACGGTTTCGATGTACTCTGACGGAACTTCTTCCTCGGAAGTGGGTTCTACATTTTCCTGTAGTTCAAGCGGGGTGGGAGGAATCTCTTCCACAGTCTTTTTGTTGTCTTCTTCTATAATGATTGGTTTGGGGGTGATGATGGCATCCATTTTGTCTTGTTCAGGTTCAGGAGTATCACAAACAGGTTGTTGGGCCATCAGCTCATCATCATCACATGGTTGCAGCAGGTCACTTACATTAGGTTCAGTGGAATCTGGTAAAGTTTCAGTAATAAGTTCTTTTGCCTCCTTCTCCTCCTCCGTGGAAGACAATTCGGCCTTTGAAAGAAGCTCTTCTTGTTCCTCGACGTTTCTCTCAAACTTCTCTACATCTTCAGGTAAACCACAGCTTTCTCTATGGCCATCGGAGGATGTTCCAGGAAGGTCTTGTGCAGTTTCGAGTTCTTCTGCTTTCTCCATTACAACTTCGGATATTTCAGAATGCCCCTCAGGAACATCATCTGTCTTTACTTCCGGTAGTTGTGATTCGTCCTCCAGGCTTGAAGATGATTCTGGTTTTAGTTCAGCCTCAAGAGAAATCACTTCCTCCTGAGGAATCTCCGATTGCCCCGGTTCATCTTCGGGGATATTTTCTTCGAGGAGAACACCTTCCGATATTTCGGTGACTGGCTGGGCTGCAACGTTTATTTCTTCTACATTCGCTTCGTCAGCATTTTCAGTGACACCAGGTCCTGTTGAATTGTCCGAGTAATCTAGATGATAAGCCATTTCCATTTCAGTATCTGCCCTTATTTCCAGAGCTGGACCTGTTGCAAAGCTTTCACTCGGCTCTATCGGTATGCTTTCCCCCAAAACTATATTTTGGGCATCACCCTCCGGTTTAATTGCAATTTCTTCTGATGGAGAAATGTCAGGCTCTAGTTTCTCTTCGCTGGCGACACTAGACTCTTGTACGAGTTGTTCATTCTGGATTGTATCTTCCACGATGTTTTCTTGCTCAACAGTGCCACTTTCCATGTTATCCTGTACCATTTTTTCTGGAATTGTTTTCTCTGGTTCATCTAAATCTGACTTGTGTGATTGTTCTAAGCCCGGTTGTTCCAAATCTGCTAACACTGGTTTATCCGATTCTTCTAAAATGGTCTCTTCTGACGCTGCAGACGCTACTTCTAAATTTGTTTGTTCGAAGTCTTCAATCCCCATCTCTTCCACTGTTTCCTCCGATTTCTCTGGAGGTTGCTCTGACATTTCTCCTTTTTCTTCTTCTTCTGGCTCATTCAGCAGGACTTCATACCCAATTTCATGTTCAATATTTTCTGTGTCCTTCTCGATGGAGAGGTCGTCCACGGGAAACTGTACCAGATCTTCAGTTTCCTCAACAGGTTGCTCCTCTCCTTCTTCTTCCTCCTGATCTTCCGCTTCCTCATTCCCCTCCAAAACACCTTCCATACTTTCACCGGTTTGTTCCCTAGGCTCATCATCACCCTCGGAATACTCTTCCAGGATCTCTTCCTCCACCCAAACATTTTGCATCTGTGGCATTTCGCCAAAGTCTCGTTCAGCAAGACCGAGCTCAGCTTCCAGCATCATCATCTCCGACTTCATCCTTTCAATTTCCTCGTCCATCCCTTCATCATCGTCCTTGGGGTGGTAAAGGACTTCCAGCATTTCCATACCTTGGCCTGCTTCCCCTTCCCAACTATGCTCACCTTCTTCCAGATTTTCTTCACCTTTCTCTTCATCCTCCCACTGCTGGCCACCTTCTTCAAGAAGCCATTCATTTTCTCCTTCCCCTTCTTCGAGTTGTTGCTCTTCTTCTGCTTCTTCCACAAATTCGTGACCACCTTCCTCCTCCTCTATCTCTTCCAAGCGAGGAGCCTCCCCGGGAGCCTCCTCCTCTCTTTGATCATCTGCTTCATCCTTTCCATCATCTTCCAGTTTTTCATATTCCTCTTCGTAGCTGAACTCCTCCTCAGTGTCTCCAAAACTGACGGTTCTTCTTACCCTCGCCTCTCCTTCCGTCTCCTGTCGATCTGCAGGGCAGTCCCTTTCAAGTCCGATTTCCGCCGATCCCGATCCTCCCACCTCATCCCCAAATTCATCCGCGCCATAGCTGTAGTCCTCCTCCGTAGTGTCTTCACCTCCACAGCCACCCCTGTTGATGAAGCTCCCCGCCCTCATCTTCAGCACGGAATCGGGTATCCAGGTGTCGAAATTAGTTTCAGATTTGGAGTGCTCCAACTCCCCCCTCCTCCGTCCCCCATCACCACTCCTCATTAGAAATATGTCGGGATTAGAAATGAACCTATTGGGCACGACCGGGACGGGAGGTGCTTTCCTCCTCTTCGTCCTTGCTTCCTCCTCCTCCCTCTCCACTTCTTCTGGGTCCCTACCCCCACCTTCTTGTTCACTCGGATCATCAATACCAGCCCCCAGCACCCTTCTGCTGCTGCCGCCAGTCTGTACAGGATGAACAAGATCATACGGAAGGCTTGAAACGGAACGTTTAGAGCCCCAACCGGGCCTACTCCCTTCCAACCCCTTCACCCCTTTCATTTCCTCCTCAGCCCTAAATTCGCGAAAAGTAAAAGGCCTCTCAAGCAATGAAACTCTATTTATAACGGTATTATTATCCTCACCCTCTCGTTCCTCATCAGCACTCTGCTTGTTCTCCTCCCCACTACCTGGAGCTCCCCCTCCACCACCACCAACAACACTCCCCCCAGTAACAGTCTCCGGAACGACCATACTACTCCGCCCCGAGTCCCTACTCACACTTCCCCTCCTCCCCTCTACATTCTCCGAGCTGGAGTACCTGCTACTGAGGGAGCGCAAGCTTGACCCCACCGCCTTGTTTCTACTAGACGCTTTCATGGCAATGTAGTCCGTGAACCGGTCAGTCAAGAATGTTCTCGAGCCGCTTGGGGGAGGTCCGGTCTGGGGTGCTCGTTGAGGCCGTCTTCTGTCCATGAAGTCATCATCCATTCCCATTGCTTGTCTTGGTCCTACAACCTCACTCTGAGCTCGTTCAAAAGGCTCCCGGAAGCTTCCAGCTATGGACCTCATCCCGACCCTCTCTGACTGTACGCTTGCAGCCCGTCCCCTCTCATCCTCCTCCATGTCCTCGCCGTAACTTGGCTCCTCCTCTACTTCAATACTTTCACTCTTCTCGACTGACCGCCCGCTCACTCCGCTGTCCTGCCTGCTGACCAACCCTTTTTTCTTGTCCTCCTCGTATTCTTCCTTCAGTTTGTCGAAGTCATATTCATACTCCTCCTCATCCTCCTCATCTTCGAGATCATCAAACAGTGTGTCATTTAGCAAGGCCTCCTTCACCTTGAGCAACTCTGGGTCTTCTTCTTCGTGCTCTTCTTCATTATGTTCCTCTCCCGCAGCTTCCGCTCCGGTACTGTCAGACAGCCCCAGATAATAGTAGTCCAGCTCATTTGTCGCAGCGCTCTTAATGATTTCCGCACGGCTGTACAATTTCTTGGGTGGTTCGTTCATGGGCTGAATTTGCATGGGCGGTTGTGGAGCTTGATGAGGTCTGTGTGATGATGGGGGAGTTGGGGAAGGTTGCCGTTGCTGCTGTTGATGTTGTTGCGGCTGAAGATGCTGGGGCTGCACATGTCTTCTCGGTGGGATCGGAGCCGGGCCAAGTACTTCTTCTTCTTCAATTGCTGGACTCCTGGACGGGCTCTTCCGGATTTCTCCAACGTTCATTTGTTGTGGCTCCTCCTGTTCATATAAATTCAGTTGCTGGACTACTGTGCGGGTAAGAGGTTTGGGTGGCAGCGGACTCGGACTCCTTTCCATTATGGTTTGCATGGGAGATGGGGAGCGCCTCCTCATTTCTGGGGATATTTTTCTCGGAGCTAGTTCTGGTGGCATGAGGACATCATCGCCCATGAGCTCCTCGTCGTCATCCGGAAGGACGATCACCTGGGGCTGGAAACTTACACTCAGGAATTTTGATGTGGATGGGGAGGGCGACCGGCGAAGGGGTATGGTTGGCTGGGGTTGTAACCGGATTGGGCTGGAGGTTGAACGCTGAATTGTTGCTGAAAATAGCGGAAATAAGATAACATTTTATTACGACATAAATTCCATCAGAATATGCCACACAAATATTGACTTTCACTTTTTTTGGGGGGCAATGTGAGACACTTTCACGAGATATTTCTTCGCTTGTGGGGACAATGCCTTGGCAGATAACTCTGACACATAAACGTACTTCTCACTTCCACAGACATTTATTGAACCATCCCAACATTAATTTTTATTTTAAATATATTACCGATCTAACTAGATTTAATTGCTATAATTGCGTGCTACTTCCCACTACTCTTCTCCAGTTACGATTTTGGGTTTCAATGTCACCCGAAGCAGCTTACTCTCAGGAGAGGCTGGTCGGAAGACACCTTGTCACACGCATAGATAAGCCATGTGTCAATTTAATATTTGTTTAATGGTAAAAAAAATAATTTAAAAAATTAATTTAAAAAATTGGAAAATTAAAATAGTTTGAATGAATTGACCGAGTTTGGAGTGTGATTTGCCTCGTGGTTTGACTTGTTAAATGAGAAAGTTTTTAGCTTCCAATTAAGCTTGACAAATTATTATTTTAAACTGATTGATTGTGAGAAGCCTGAGAATGCGGATCTCAAAACTGAAGCTTACCTGGCTCAACGGAATCAGCAGGAGGGCCACTCTTCCCCTTCAACCCACTCAACTCAGTCATTGTACTTGTGGAAACTCTCATGAGGGAGGCACTACTCCCTCGGTCAAATCTTCGACGAGGGGACACTGACGGTTTACTAGACCGTCCTGTACCTGGCTCTTCCTCTTCGATCCGAACGGCATCTTCCTCCTCCTCCTCTTCCACCGTTTTCATTAGCATGCTAGATTTTTCAAAGAAATTTCATCATTCATTCAAATTATACTTGAGAGAAAATATAAAAGAATGACAATCCATTTTAATTTTTGTCAACTTACGATGCACCCTCCCCATCCCCACTGACGGATCTCAAAGTACTGGCAAGATCCGTGATGAGCAACTCCACACTTTCCTCACTGGGCTCACTCACCCCATACAAGTTCTCCGCTTTCACTCGGAACTTGTACTTGGAACCGGGGATCAGGTCCCGGATCTTCGTATATGGATTCTTCGTTGTGCATGCCTTCAACCATACTCCCCATTCCGACTACCAATATTTTTAACGAATCATTTTTAAATTTTCAAAAAGCTAAATAGGAAGTTATGATTTTATAACGATGGAGCAAAAATACTCACCCTGAAATATTCAACAATGTACCCCTGGACAGGACATCCTCCGTCATCATTCGGCTTGTCCCACTTCAAAATCACAGTATTGTCACTCAACTGAAGGACGTCCGGTTTCCCGGTCCTACTTGGTCTGTCTACAAAATTCAGCGGAAATATAATTTTGGAAATATATAAACTTTCCCTTCCACCATAAATGGATCATTAACAGTTTAACTTGCATGTTATTTACATTTGATCATTTTCGTTAAAGAGAAATTAGTCAACTTTACCAGTAACGGTGACTAGAACGATGGCACTATCCTCCCCCAAAACATTATCTAACCTGACCATCCACTCCCCTCTGTCCTGGCGTTGGATTCCGTTTAACTTTACAGTTATTAGGTTGTCTGATACCTATTTTAGGAATCAAAGCTGATTTTAAATCTCCATTTTCATTATACATGATGAATGGAATTTTTTTTATTAAGGCTAAAAAGTCAACCTCAGCAACAACCCTGTCGCTTGTCACACGGCCGCGATCCCCTCCAGTCTCCTCCCCATCCACCAAGTCCCCCTCGTGATAAACACAAATGTTGGGAAAAGGGCTTGCTGACCACAAAAACTTGAATCTGCCAAGTTCCCCAGACTGAAAAATAAGCTCTTCGTCATTCCGGCTATCTCTCCTCTTCAAAAATTTTTGGTCGTCTGAAGCAAGCTCCTGCGGATCTTCACTTTTCATCAGGTCCAGCCTTTGTACTCTTCGAATGTGTGGAGGTGCTATAGTTTAAAACAAGTTATAAAGATCAAAGGTCACATTACTCTCAACACTTTCAGAGGTCAAAGGTCAGTCAACTCACCCTCCACAATCAAAGTAGCTTTGCATTCCACAATCCCCTTCTCATTTTCTCCGACAACACGAATTCCCCCAGAGTCTTGACATTCCACTCCAGCAATAGTAAGAATCCTCTTTTGTCCACAGCTTGTCACAATAAATCTGGGGTCGCTCCCCAACCCACCAACCTCCACTTCATTCCTGTCATACCACTTCACAATGGGATAAGGCTGGCCTGTAATCTCAATGCTCAGCACCACTCTCTCATGCTCAATCGCATTATACGTGTCCGCCAACGGGATAATAAGCACCGGAGAACAAAAGTAGTCGTTGAGTATCCCCCTCGGATTGAAGACCATTGGTTCGGATAGCTCCCCAGGCTGGGAGTAGCCAAGGAGGTTCTCCGCAATGATTCGGAATCGGTAGGTGGTCCCTTCAATGAGGTTGTTTAGGAGGACCTCCGTTGAGGTCACTTGACCTGGCTCGGATGAGTACCAGGATTGGGTGTCGTCCTTTTCCACAGGCTCTACTGTGGGGAGTCCAAGCTCCAAGTGTTGGATTATATAACCTGTTGTTTCAAAGACATTCAAAAAAATTCAAAATGTCAATGAATTTTGAATATGCAAATTAATTA
>JAQGAI010000419.1:0-20888 GCA_034696905.1 Lepidocyrtus violaceus
TAAGTAAGGCACTTGTACAGATCGTCTTGGGTGTGGACTGGCTGACCCACTGTTACATATGTATCATACATATATGTGTGTGTCATTTTGACATTGAAGAACGTATAGGGAAAATTAGGCCCGTCTATCTATTTCCCTTTCTTCACGATGACTTTTTGGTTGAGTGGTAATTTTGTCTCATTTTCTCAAGGAAAACTAGAGAGTGGGGAGGCAGCCAGTCCCGAAAAGAAAAATAGTTATCTTGGAAGATTGTAATGAACTGTCACTTGGAGGAATCATTGTTGTCATTTACTACAGAAGAACATCGCCACTGTCTTTGGCCACGATAATAGTCACCTTACTGTTATCACCTAAGACAGTACTTCTCCCACCACTTCCTCCACCACTGTTTTTATTCTGCTGATTTGACGGTGGCTGTCCTTCCTTCCGAAACGAGATTCGTTGAGGACGTTGTGGTTGGGGTTGGTGGTGATGATGATGCTGATGATGCACAACGGAGGAAGAATCTGCTGATTGTGGTGATGTCGTTGTGGTGGCCGCCACTTCGGAAACGCTCTCTTGGTCAGTGGTGGCAGCGTGATTACAAAATTTATGAGGAGTGTCTTCCTCCCTGTCATTTCCCACCTGTTCATTGCTTTCCCCACTTTCACCACCCTTTCTCATCAGTTTGCTTGAGCTTGAGTCTTCTGTTTGGGTTGAGATTGTACTACTTTCTAATGACTTTCTTTTGGAATCCCTGGGCTGTCCTGTCTTCAGATCTAGGACATACATACATGTTCAGAAATAGATTAGATTCGGTTTTTGAGCTGAACCACACAAGCTGATTGCGTGAAAATATATCGTTATGCTCCAATTTAGTATTTCACACAAGCACCACTACTGCATATAAACGAAGATGACAGCTTGTAACAAAATGAGCAAAATAAAAGAAGCCCAACCGTTCTTTTTATAACATAAAATCCCAACTGTGGAATAAAAGTTGTCTGTAGTTTTAACAAGGCTTTAATCCATGCTGGTTCAGATGTGTAAGCTTCAAATTTCAAGTATGTACCAAAATGTGATGGTGAATAAAGGCTGGGTCAGCAGCACCACGCCACCATTACAATCAGCATCACGACAAAATGCTATTATCGTTTTGGCCAACCGAGGAAGCAATTTCAGTCCACTTTTATTATTTTGATTGTAAAGTGTACAGAGAGGGAGCTTTCTCATTGGACCTTGGCTAAAGTGCTATATACACTAGTTCTCTAGCCCAATTTCATTTTTGTCTTTCGGATCATGAAAAACATGAACATTATCCATTATTGTTATTGTGGATACAATGCCCACATCCTCATGAAATTCCCTAAATAGGGAGAAAATCAAAAAGGCAAAGGTAAAAGAGGAAAAAGTTTTTCCTCTCGGTCCAACCAAATAAAAGCAAATATGCTTCATTTCTATCATAGTTTGATCGTTGACAATTGTCATGCAGTGAAAAAAAATATATAAAAGATAAAAATCCTCAAGCCTATAGCTCCTATCAAGATTAACATTAGCATTGCTTGTGAACGTGATAAACATCGTCATTTTAAACAACTGCTTTTTACAAGATCAACCAACAATTTGTCCAAGCAGAGCGTTGGGAGGTTCGTTAGCGAATATTTTGCTGACGTGTTTCATACAAAAAGGGACAGACGTCTTATTCTCTTTTGGATAAACCCATGACGTGGAAAATAAAAATCAGCAATAATATCATCATCAGCTTCTCCATTTCCTTTTACACATTTTTTCCCTAGCAAAGAAATTCTGGAAATTGAATAAGCTGACTAAGCAAAACTTTTTCATTAAAGCAATAATGTTCAAAAGCGGAAGCGAAAGTCTTGGGGAAAACGTATTTATTACAAACCATCATCGCATTGAGTCCCACAATCCACTTTCACTGGAGGTGATGGCTTCTGCTGTCCTGGATGAAGATTACCTTTTCCAGAAGAATTTTCAAAATGATTTTGCTTCAGGGTTGTTGTCATTTGAATAGGTGTCATGTGACCACTGCCACCCAGAGCTGAAGCATTAAGGGACGCTGGTCCACCAGTGGCTCCACACGCTGCTGCAGTCGAAGCAATTGTGGAGTAGCGAGCCGCCGGGGCCATCATACTTTGACGGACATTCCGCTCCGGATGGAACAGAATAATATAGAGCTTGGGTCCAAATAGACACGCTATCATAACGTAAGCACTCAGGGAAATTGCCACAGTCATGCTTGTCACTCGTAGGGCCACCTGGACAGATACAAAATATCAAATATTTATTCACTAAAATCCACATTCATACATGAACCTCCTCCCATATCACTTGGAAGAAACTGTTCGCTTTCGATCCAAGTCAAATAATACTTCCCCCACCATATTTCCTTATTGCTCTTACCTGCGTCCCTGTCGAGAAATAAATGGGGACGAATGCCAGCCAAATGATGCAAGTGGTGTACATGGTAAACCCAATATATTTGGATTCATTGAAAGCCTCCGGTATCTTCCTTGTTAGCACTGCATACACCGTGCACACGCAAATTATCAGGAGGGGATACCAAAATGCCACGGCGTAGGAATGATTGATGTACGCTTCACAAACGAGGAAGTTGTCTTGTCGCGATGGATAGTAATATTTGGCTCTGGGCGGTTGGAGTAGCATCCAAACCACATTTATCAGCACCTGTTTTTTTTTATTCCAGAAAAGAACAATGAAAGGGAAGGAAGGAGTGAAAGTGAGTAACTATCCCTTCTGATAAAAATCAATACTCATAAGTTTGTTCCTGCTTTCTCCACCCACCAAAAAAAAATTATTACAACATGACAGTGTCAAACCTCATACATATTGTATAACGTAATCGTGTTATCTTTGTATGCTCGTGTGTGGCAAAGAAAATCATGTTTACAATGTGATGAGCATGTTTTTCTACCAACATCATAACAATAACCTACAAATAGCTCTCCTGTCAAAAATTTATTTTATGGATTGAAAAATATTTACCGTTTACCAGAGGCATGATACATTCCAGCATGATGATAATAATAATAGGTGGCTAAAGTGTGTTTGAACTGTCAAGTACACTTTCTCCCACACCACCAACATCATCGTCTTCTATCCCTTTGTTCTTCATATGGGGCTTGCTCCTTTTATCATCCCACGTACGAAGGTAATTCGTTTCCGTAAAAACCGGCCCTATCCGCTCTCAGCAAGGTTATGTTACGAAACTGGAGAGGAAATGACTAACAGCTATAGTGTGACGTGGTTTGGTTCTAAAACTATGCATGACCTGCTTTCTTTGTTGAGTTTATTAAAGTAGGGGCTACATCTGCATAGGTGAGTATTTTTCAAGTGCCTGGAGGGAGCAGCTACGCAAATATAACTACCTATAAAAGGCAGCTGTTAACAAAACCAATAACTGCGTGAACATGCTTTCGGCTTGAATGCACAGGATTTCTTCCTTCATCTACCTACTCATCCACGAGGGCAATATTTGAGAATTAATTTCCCGTAAATCATGTGCTGTATGGAGGCTTTCACTTTTTATTCATAAAAGTACAAAAAGTAAAGATTTTTTGCTTGGGAAAAACATGAAAACCAGAAACGGGCAGATTGCAAGCTGGCATTCCCATATCCTATTTATAATACAATTAAGGTTGCTCTGAATATGTCAGTGGCATTCATTTTACTTCCTATATTTGACACCTGTGCTTGAGCATATTTTTGTCATTTGATGCATATGGCTATACTTCTGCTCTTCCGCTTGGTTAGCTGCCTGCATTTCTACCTTGATGCTCGCTTTTAGAAATTGAAAAAATATAGCGTGCTCTGCTAAGTGAAAACATAGTTTTCTTCCTTTCGTATGCTCTCAGAGCAATAATAAATGTACTATTAAAGTTCTAAGTATGTGCTTTTGGGTACAAACTACAAAGAAAGGAATTAGTTTTGGCAAAAGGGTTACCGTACCTATTCCATTGTGTAAGCAAAAATCATCGCAAAATTCTTGGGGAAAGTTAAGTGATGAAAAACTTCCAACCAGTACTGTCATAAGTTTGCTGAACTGTCGGAAGTCCACTTTCTCCTAACAGTTCATTTCAGTTTTTTTTACCAAACATCAGCGGAGCATAATGTAATGTGTAATACTGGTAGGTATGCTCTTGAACCAGAACCAGACTCTGAAACTTAAGTACCTAAACCATGTACATGAGTATTTTGATAGTTGATTCGTTCTTTTCTAATGATGGTACCGTGATCTACTCCTCGTCAGTAAGTTTCAAGAGCAGACGTTATGCTGGATACGTCCTTACGCGTTATTTTACCCAACTCATCAATACAAGAACTAAAAACTGACGCTTCCTCATGAGCGAACATGCAACCTACTTTATTGATGCCTCTCATGTGTAAATCTCCCAACTATTTTTGACACTTTCTCATATTATACTCATCGGGATGCCCAGTAAGATGGAAGGGAAACGACCGAGATCTTTCATTAAAAGATACCGAGTAGTGACATGACTGTTACTGGTGATGGGAACAGGAGAAAGTGAAACGAGCATAAAGTTAGTTTTTCCGAAGAGGCGCTGGAATAGGATTTTCCCTAAGGCAGGCAAAAAACATTTGCACATTCCAGTTCATCATCATCAGATAAGGTATAGGCATCAAAAAGTACTTATTTTTTATAGATGTGCGAACGGAAGCTAAATAATGATATGATGCGTACTTCTTCCCTGCTTTCGATCATCAAAGCTGTCAGTCAAACATGACAGGGAACTGTTGATGATTGTGTGACTACGGAAGAGTGGGAAATGGAGCTTAGCCGGAGTAAATCATAGTCTCACCGCATCGCCTTGATGCTCTCATGGTTTGCGTACTATAACTTCTCCGTATTTATTCTTATTTTATGGAATGTGGGTCACTATTAAGTAGAAATTCCGGAGGGAAATGCGAATTGTGGTGACAGCTGAATAAATAAACTGCTTCTCATGGAATTACCATGAGGCAGTGAGACGTGTGAGAGGATTGAGATGACAGACTGTATTTATATACTTGACACCAAATGGCTAGATTAAATGAATTAAAGGGTTCGGTTCCCAAGAATGGTGGCAGTTTGTAAGCAGCTATGCATCAGACGGATTTTATTCAGATGAAAGTAGCTTACCCATGCAGCTTTAAAATTATTGCTTAATAAATATAAAATCCGCTTTGTCTCGGTGTTCCTACTTGAGAAACCGCTTTGCAAATTAGGTTAAACATATATTGTTAGTCAGTAATTACTTTATATTGATATTAATTTTCATTTCATACTGACGATTTAGTGTCTAGTAATCAGAACACAAGGTCAACAGAGCAATGAAAATCTATGTAGTGGAAAATTAATCGAACCCAACTTCTTTCCGAGTTGGGCTTGACTGCAAGGAAAAACTTTGTGCATCATTTTACTTTTATCCTGGTCAATGTTTGCACTGCCAAATGCATTTTTCCGTGGGTGGAGAAAGACTGCGGAGACAAGACTATTCAGAAATATGTCTTTTGTAGAAAATAACGAAAAAATGCAATAATCAAACCTGAATAGTGACCATCATCGAACAAATGACAAGTTGTGATCGTGGTGAGATAAACGAGGGTCTTCTCGCTGACTTCTTCCCAGCTTCAAAAATCCTTGCAATCCTATTCGTCTTTGTGAGAAGAGCAGCGTATACTACTGTGAACACGAACCCTGTCATAAACTGCTGCACTCCACAAATCCAGTCGTTAGGCCTAGAAAAAGGAAAAAAAAAGATTTGCAATAAAGAACGGGTCCACTCCTCCTTTCACAGAAGAAATTGGAACTTTGGAGAGAGAAAGTCTCAAGTTATTTTTAAAATGGGGAAGAGAATCAGTAGCACATGTGACAAAAGACCATTTTTACAATAAGTTAAGTACTCCCAATCAGTTACATCTGGTAAGGCTGTAGCTGAAAGTGAAAGTCGATAAGAGATGAGCTACTACATACCTACGTGGTTTTTTGACAATAAAAAATGTAGCGAGTGTAGTGAAATTTTCAAGTGTGCTCTTGATCTCTCTATCAACGACAACATCATCTCTAATAAACCATGTCGTTGTATCCTTTTCTTTATATTCCTGGATGACCACTGGCCACATAAAAATATACAAGGAGATAACGGAGTCGCAAAATCGAGATCAATTTTCAACAAGACCCTTGAAAAATCCTCTTTGGTATATTGATGTGCTTATTCTGACGTTTATTTTACAAAACGATACTTCCATATAGAAAATGTGCATGATTTTTATTTCCTTTCGATTTTGCAGTATTGCAGTCCTTCCTTATCTAGATTGTGATATGGCAAGGCAGATAAAGTGAATAGTGAGTGAGCATAACAGTTCTCCGTAGGATACTTACCGGATGATAAAAAGGAAGGTTAAGGCATAGCAAAAGAAAAGGCCAATGAGAATAACGTAGGAGAGCTCTCGACCCGCAGCTCTCACAACTGGTGTGTCATTATGGGCCATGAAAACTCCAACCACAGCGGAAGTTAGGATGCATCCCACCCCGGCAAACGTCATTGCACCGATAGCCCAGCCACTGAAATGAAAAAAAGTAGAATAAGATACGATTTAAAAAACAGTTTCTGTAAAAGGAGAAAAGACATGTACACAATAAAGCTGCTCGCTCTCTTTTTTTTTTGTAAAAGAAGTTATTTCAACCAAATTTAAAATGTCACCTCCCTGGCCAATATACCTCCAAGATAAAAATCTAGTCATTGCACTTATGTGCGTTTCCTAAAAACAGACCAGGCATTGTAGGTAAGGTAAGTACTACCAGACCAGGCATTGTAAGTTATTTTGTCTGTTCTGTAAAGCTGGCCGTAAAACATTTAACAAAAGACAAGCACAAAATCCCTGGAAAGAAATTCATACGAAATAACCTCTTTTCACTCTTCCCTCAAGTATGACTTGACATCGTATCCGTTTGGACTTGTTCCAAAATTTTTGCAAAATACCAGTAGTCCAAACTTCACCAGTAGAGTAAATCCTTCAATGAAACTCCCGTTCCCTGAGCATCAAGTTACCCTTCAGTTTGTTTACTGCACTAACTTGATCAACGAACCATATCCGCTTTCGGTCAACTCTTGTTCAGCCTGTCAAGTACAAGCTAGTGGTGGATCTATAACCAGCAACGTATGCAAAATGGCAGATATCCAACTTTTTTTTGAAGGGAAAAGTTAGAAAAGGAAGATACCGGCTTCCTTCCTAAGTTCTTTTTATGATTATGAGATCAATCATCATAAAATGAAGTAATAAGTTTGTACGTTTAGCAATTTTTTTTCTCGAATCCCCATAGTGGCATCTGCATGTAATATGTGATGAAAGTTCATCTAATCATTATCAACAGTTATAATTAGTGATCGTCCAGATCACCATGTACTATAAATGAGAATGATGCTGACTCTCAATTTTATTTCCATATTTAGACCCCGAATGATCCAGCCCATTCAAACTAATTTTACATCAAAGAAGAAAAAAACTTTTTCAATTAAATCTTAACCATGACTTATGTCACTAAAGGAAGAGGAAGCCAAACTAATAGGGGAACTGAACTTAAATTATATATTTTCGGAACAAAGACATATTTAAGTTTATTACATAGATCCATTACAAATGCCACCACCTTCTTTTCATCAAGAAGGGCTCGATAATAAAACTAAATGAATTACTACCAAGTTTGTTAGGAGGGCTCCCGGTCTAGCTGGAGTGAGATAGGGCTACGGGGAAATGATTTGATTTTATTGTAAAACTTTTTCTTTACGTTTATTTCCAAGATCGGAACAAACAAACGGGAAGGCTATAAAGACCATAAGAGGTAATGAACTTGGTAAAAACTTAATTGGATAAGGTTCCTTGAGGCCTTATGTAATAAAGAAAAAAACTGGTGGGTAGTCTTGAAGGATGCGAAATTCCTTTGGGTATGGGCTCGGAGTTCTCAATAGGAAGAACGAAAAGTAAATCCCACTGTACATATATCACATTTGCAGTGAGAAATTTTGTTTAAAGCTTATTTACTACCATCCGCTTCCATAACTTGAATGGTCACAGGAAGTGGTCACAAATAATTTGTAGTACAATTATTGAAGGGGTAAGTCGTCCGGTATGACATGGCTTGAAATTTTGCATAACATTGCATGCAAGTCTATTTCAACAGACCTCAAATACCAAACGGCAGAGTAAAACTGAAGGATCAGAGACCTCGACCATACTGAATTTTGTTTGTTCAGTTCTGTTTTCTGAATTTTCAATTAAATTAGAAAATACCGATGGTTTTTACAGCGAATTAAATATGCCGTAGACAGATGAATCTAGGTCCGTTTTATTCTATGCGAATTGGAATCAGTCAAAAGTAGCTCTTAAGGCATAGCCTTGAATGGATGCATAGTTGTGTAACGTCAAAATGACAAATTTTAGATATATTTCACAAGAAAAATACTTAAACTGCTCGTATTTTCCCGCCTTCCCTAACAAGCGTGTATAGTTCAAGCAGCGAGAGAAAACTTTTTTCCTGGCATCTTCGTTTCAGAAAGTATTAATAAAGTACACACTAAATTCATGACGGAAAGGTTTTCTGCATCTTCAAGGCTCCCTACTCGAATTACATGTTTTCTCGGGGAATTCCCTACGTTTCGTACAAAAGTTAAGCAATCTCTAGATTCTAGTATCTAGAAAGGGCTATGCCATAATTAAATTTGTTGCTTGTAAAATAGATCCTTTTGTCACTGGGTGGGAGATGGTAGAAATTCCTCTCTGTTGCTTTAGCTGGTCCCTTCAAGTGGGCAGTAAATAAAGCTTATTAGGACTACGTCCCCATTAGTATCAGATATCATGGAAGAGTCGAGAAAGGAGAGGGAAAGTGTCACCCCTACTTTATATCCCTTTTTGCTTTGCTTTCTCCACTGGCAAAATCTTTTTCGTGTGCATAGGGAAATCTCCGCACTTAAAATTCACGTTTTCAACTCCCCTCTTCGAGATAATGCGCTTACAATATATTATAAATATTTTTCATGCTCCTATCATAACAAAATGTGAAACTGAAAGGGGGTAAGTTATATGAACGTGTGTGCAACTCATGCCGCTGCACACGCTTTCCCTGATATGTCATGGAACGCGGGCGTAAATAAATCTGAATTGCATTATGAAAAGACTAAAAGACAAGACTAGAAGACAAGAGTTTCCATCCATTTTGCCATTGTTCCATTCCCTCCCTCCTAGGTGCAGTTGAGAGAAGGGGACCCAAAAAATAAGTTTATTGCTTTGTGTTATAAGTGAGTGTAGTACAGGCAATTTTCTAAAATCTGCATCATCATCCATTTCACTTGAAGACTTCCCTCTCTCCTGATTCTGGACTAGTTTTCACGGGATATGTACTTTCTCCAGTCGGCCCAGCTGGATACTCTTTTCACAGTTTCCATTATAAAGTAACGCTTGTTTTGCTGCATTCTCTATTTTTTTCCCAACTAAACTTTTTAATGATGATGCCGTTTTGTCCATATACATATATACTACCATCATCATCACCACCACTTTCACTTCCAGCAGAGAGTGTGAACTCATGCATTGCAAAGGAGAGCAGGAGATGTGGTAAAGTGTAGATTTGATTTATGTCATGTAATAACCACATTAAATTTTTCCAGAGCATCTACTCCATTCTGTATCCCTTCCTCCCGTACAGAAAAACACAGCAGTAGCAACTACACCAGTGACTGTTAACCACTGATAATCTACCTTTCCAAGCCAGTCATCTATTATCCCCGGAGTAAGTCTAGTTATAAAAAATCATATTCATATCCCATTTTTGTGCCCGCAAAACTTCTCCTTTTTTAATGCAGGCACTTAACCTTATTTACTGTGTGAGGGAGAGTGGAGAGGAGACAATCTTTTTCAACCTTTCACTTGATGAATCTTTATAGGAGAGCAATACAGGTTTGAGAGTGCTTTACACAAATAACATATACAATCTCATGCTGGGTACGTGAAACTTGTTTCCAACTTGAGAGAATCACTTTAGCTGTGGAGGTTGAATAGGTAATGTGGGTAATGTATATGTTTTGTAGATACTGGATAAATAATATGCAATGAAAATGCAGCTTACAGTGCCACTTTCTCTCAAGGGGTTTCTTTAGAAAGGAGTAGGTAGCGCATACGTAAACGTTTTCCAAAGAGTATTAGCTTTCTACTACATTTTCTACATATTGGTTCCGATCGTTTATAGTATGGAAATTTTTAAACTTGTAACCATTACAGTTGAACATGCTAAGAATGCTCATATTTATGACAAAGTGGGGTGAAGCATGCCAGATAATTGCCCAATTTATTGTTCAATTATTTAAAAGAATTTGAAAGGTGTAAGCTTGCGTGAGCAAAATTTTAAAAAGCATCTAACATGATTAAATAGACATGTGTAGTAGCAGTAGTAATTTAGGAAAAGCGCAATCCAAAAATATCCATGAAAATTGTATCCAGTGATTCGAAAAAACAATGCTATGACCTTTCTACGAATTCCAATAGGTATATCTCGAATGCTAACTGGAATTGGCAAAAAAGGAAAATTATTAGGAACGAGAGTAAACTAAATTTTTTTGGAATTTAAATCAGGTAATTGAGTCCTTGACTCAGTAAATACCTTTCCAAAATAGTTCCAGTCAAAAGGCTATATAGGTAGATTTTAAAGTATTTGTTCGACTAGTAAAGGATTCACTAATGAAAGAGAAATTCGAACTATAAATGCAAATTCCCTTCTCAGCCTTTTTAGAAACAAAACAAACAAACGAAACAAAATTACAAAACTGCTGATTAGTAGGAGTCAGGCAAGCAGGATGAAAGCAAACAAGAATCTGAAGTTTTTTTTTGCAAGGGTTGATGAAGATGCCAAACTTTTACTTAAAAGGGGTCACGGGTATGATGACTACACCACACCACATAGGTACATACTGTACGAGGAGTTAGGTAGAAAAGGGAAGAGCCAGTGATATAGTTTAAATGACGCGTTTTATTTTGGAATCAAAACAAATGGAAACTTATTTCCTGGTAGAAGGATGAGTAAAGATGCTTTCCTATCTTTGAAAAAAAGCTAAACAGATTTCCGCTTCCTGGCCTTTGCCACCTTGCGAAAGAGATGATAGTTCTCCGTAGGCCGTATGTATCGAGAAAAAAGTAAAAGGCTTATTTGCATACTTGGGGAAAAGGGATTATGGAAAGAATTCAAAGGATTTGGAAAGTGAGGAGGGAAATAATGAAAACTACACGTTTCATCCCTGTCATATAGCGTGAGATGTGGAAAAAACGTGGAGAGAAACAACTTTCTACAAAGTACAAAGTTTACTTTTCCACTTTGGTTTGGCAAATGTATCTAATTTTTTTTGCATTGCATTGTTATACGTACATTATAGCGTAAAACTTAAAAACGGAGCGGAACGAACTGGCAAATATTAAAAACATGTTTTTGTGTTAAATGTGCTAATGAATACGGAGGAATTTTTTTGAAAGGGTTAAAGGCACAAAGAGACGGATGTTTTGTCTGAACCGAGCCGACCCACAAACCTCCACGTTGTCGCTCAGTATTGTTTTGTTTCAAGAAACTGACACAATACAATAGTTTTAAAGCAGCTTTGCTGCTCTCCAGCTTCCTGGATGTTTTCCAGCTCTAGGGGCTTTCTGTGGGTTTAGTTTTTGTTTTGAAATTCTGAATACTTTTTAAAAACATTGGATGTAAAATGAAAATGTTTATAATTAGATATGTAGTGGGGAAAGGTGCTGGGTGGAGCACCATTTTTTTCGCACAATCCCCCCCAAGATAATGGATAAATGTTGTGAATTCTAAGAAAAATAAACAATAAACTGTACAGTTTTGAGTTCAAACCTGCACTACTGCCATATCTGCATGGTACTTAATGTCAAAACAAAAACTGACATGGATTTAATACTTTTTCTGTTTTGTTCTGTCCTATCCCACCGGAATATAAATGCTTACTCAAAAGGTACTTTACGCCTATGGAATGCCTACGGTAAAGTGCACTGTATTTGCATAAAAAACACCTGGGTACGGAGAAATATTTAATGGATTCCTCTGTCATTATACCATTATATGTTACCTACATAGAATTGTCAATTTCCTCTGGTCCATTCGACAAATTGAATATTCAGTTGAACGGAGGAAACATTCGTTTTCAATCAATTTACATGTCATGCAATGGCATGTCTTTCTCTATCCCCGTTAAGATGTAAGCCAATTTTTAAGACAGCGATTGGCGTAGGAATTCCGTTCTTCAAACTACGCTACGCTACCTATTCCACCCCACCCTTATACAATTAAAAGTACATAACAGTCTCAGGATTACATACGGATGAACTTTTACATTTTAAGAACTAACGTTTTTTTTACACAAGGCTATAAAAGAAAATGAACATACTCGGAATAGCGAAGATATTCCTCCTTTATGGGGACGCATACCGTGTGCTCGGTATTGGGAAGGGTTCCCATTGGACAAACGGAGCACTCTTGTTCATCCTGTGGATTGCGGATCTGAAATTGAAGACAAGAACATTAGTGACAAGTGACAATGACAGGACGTGGATAAGTGGTTGGAAATCCGAGAAAAAACTATTCCATCCTCAAAAGCAATTTAGCCATGTGTGATGTTATCAGTGGAAGAGTGACACATACGGGTAGTTTTAAGCAACCCATACATATTGCATACAGGCAGCCATACTTGAAAATATTCACAATTTGTTAGGTTTGATAAATTCGAGCACTCTACTTACTTGATCATTGACACACTTGAGGCAACTCCAGCAACATTTGTCCCCGCCAACATATCTAGTGGCTTCCCCCAGTCCGCATGGTTTGCTGCAGATGGAGACGGGCGGGGTGGATGTTCCTTCGGCAAACCGGACCCCTACATTTTGTAATGGTCAAGGGTCAGACACAACTCCATTAGTTTCCAAAAACCAGACATAGTACAATTTATTTATGCAAGTCGAGGTCATCCAATCAGTTTCTCAAGCGAGAGAGAAATGTTTCTGCCAAGAAGAAGGCAGTCCTTTTCTCAGAACTGCTTATTAAATTTTTTTAATTTGTCCCTTCTGTCGTAAAAATTTGGATAACTTTCTTTTTACACTTCTTCCGCTTCTAGCAAAGGGTCTTTAGTGTAAAGTTTAACTGGAAAACTTTCGCCCCAAAAAGTTAATAGCTGGATAAAAACATAATACCTAATTAAAATTAAAGCAAACCTCCAAACTTATATTTCATTCAGATCTTTAAAAAAGAAAACTCAGTAAAAACTTTAATAAAAAAACTTTCTTCGGGGTATGTAATGGGGATGGGCAATATATGTTCATTTGTTATATTCAAAATTAATGAGAGCTGAAATATATCACGTTGAGTACTTTCTTGTTCTGTGTAATGCATGGCTCATTTCAGATTAGGCGGTAGGTACACAACATTCAAACAATGGACGGGGTATTGTGTCCAGTACATCCTTTGGTTAATATTCATCAAGTTTTTAACAACTTCTTCCCTTCGGCGCTGGCCACTTTAGAAATTTTTGTTATCGTGCCCTATTAACTAGTAACAGACTTCTTAGAAAAATACAATTTGGTTTTTCTCTCTTAAAAAAACTTGTTTCATTCATCGTTTCAGGCAATTCTACTGGATTTTTCTTATTTAATGTGTGTCTCTTCATAGATATTTCATTGCAGAGTACACATTACATACATGTCCTAAATTTTCTACTTATTTTATATCCTTAATGTACCCTTCAACGGACTATTTGTATCAAAAAATAAGAAAAGCGAAGCAATCTATTGTAGTTAAATGTCCGACAGGGTCTAAAATGTAAAGATATACGCACAACCTTTCTCCTAGAAAACTTTTTATCAACATCCAGCTGCCATCACCATCATCCAGAATGGAATGATAATGAATAATTCTCCTTTGTACATCGGCCCATTAAGGCTGGTTTCACGGGAAAAGGAGGAAATTGTATCTAAACTTAGGCCAGACTACACCACTACAATCGCTTCCTCTTTTTGCTTTCGTTTTCCTAAAAGGAATGCAGTGGAATCCCTTTGAAACCATAAATATTCTTTTTTCTTGTACTTTCCCTGACATTATCTGAAAGGGAATGGGAACGTTACTTAACATTAGTGTTGTTTTCCCTCAGCCATAACGCATCAAAGGAAAGTTGAGAGGAGCAATAATAATTGTCCTACAATGGTGGAAAAATGTCTAAGGAGGAGGGAGTGAAAGTAGGAGAAAGAGGAATGTAACAATGACCTGCCTTAAAAGATGATTATTAACCTGTTTCCACTTCCCTGGCTTCCACTTAAGGAGGTGGCCCTACATTATTGCTATTTCTACTTGTACTTGCTATTTTCCTTAATCATGGATGCTGCTACACAATACACAACTGTCTGGTCGGGAGAAAGTATGAAACATATTTGCGAACTATGGTATCTCTGTATGGTTATTCTTATTACACTCCAGATATTGTTTGTACAGGAAATGATCACAGAGCAAGTAGGAGAAAAACATAAAGCCACGTAATCTTTCTTTCCCGTTTGCACTTTATAATAGTCAGGAGACAATAACATGACTGGGAGTGAGCACGAGACCAGGCAAAAGTCAATTTAAGTCGTAGTCATTTCCTAGAGTGACTTTTATATATGTGCTTAAGAAATATATATCAGACCACAGCAGCTGTGGCCTGGCCAAAACTACTCGATACACCCAGATGCCGCATCACCGCCATCACTTTCACCTCCAGTCATTTTTATTTCACCACTTTGTCCAATGACTTTCCCCAATGGTGAAAGCCAAAAGTGGGTTTCCTATATATCCACCTGACTTAAGGTCTTTCGTTCTGAACGGGATGGATCGTCTTCCCAGGGAAAGCATGAGAAAAGGCACTTTACTTTAATAATCATAGCATAATAATAATCATAATACAGCCCATTTCCCTCTCAAGGAATAATGACTTTTCCCTCTAAATATGCCATTGTCAACAATGCCGTTCTTCCTATTTGTCGTCCGCATCGACCTCATCCACTTCAACTTTCATTTTATTCAGGAAAGAAAGCAGTCGACCCCTTTAAATATAACTTAGTTTTAATATTTCTGATGCGATCCCTCGAACTCCATCAATTTCTCTCGGAAGACGAAATCATTTTCCAACATTCTCTTCTCAAGTCGATGAAAACAAGTTCAAAGTTTCTGGGTCCAGAGTCAGAGCCAACTAGTAACTAAATAAAGAGTTGGAAGCCAAGCTGGTCTCCTTTACTCCTGCCTGCGAATAATGTTCCTGAACGAAAAGCAGAGACTGAATTTATGCTGGGTTCCTTCCAAAGTTTACTTCGTCATCTTAAGAAACTGCTTCCACTACTACTTATATGAATATATTTTGAGGGCTGTGCCATTCATCTGTGCTGCCATTTTGTGGTGATGGTACTGGCATATAATGTAATTTTATCGCAATTTATGGGATCACTTGCTATATTTCTAGGATCCTTTAGTGTATGTATGACTGTAAAAACAAAACCCAGCAGGATGGAGCTTTATATAAGCAGGAAGGAAATATAGGAAGGAGGAGGAGCCCCTTTTTCTAAATAATGTATTTGCTGATCACATTTAATGAATATTTTTGTGTGCGTAACGTCCTCCCCTCCCGTCTTTCCATTACTGCAGTGTTTCTTTTTTGCACGCTCGAGGGAAAATACATTTAACTATTATAGGGAACATTACATATAAGCCGGAAGATACGTGGGAGTGACTGCCACTATGGCTAAAAAAACATACATAACATCTGAAAAAAATATCTGAACATCCGCGAAAGGATATTTACCAGCCTTGCTTTCGTCTACAAACAAAAACGGTTTCAATTTCCAAGTGCTTGTAAACATTCATCTCTTTTGAGAAAAAAATATCTCCCCCTTTTTTGTACGCCTTTTCACATCAATAATGTCAGCTATAGCGTGGACAAATAATACAAAGACAAGATCCCAAAATGAGCTTGTATATAGTTTTCGTAATAAGCTTAAAAGTTTCTGGGAATGTGCTTTCCAGTATCTCAAGGGTACTGTCAAGTGAGTACCTTATCCAAAGTGCTTTGTCTCCATGTATCCTAGGTATATAGCCACAAACGACTTTGCCGAATGTTGAACGAGAGCAGTAGTTTAGCTTCAGGGTTAAAAGTAGGGAGAACGGAAGTGCAATGCACGAATGTATAGGGCAGATGTAAGAAACCAACAAGAGATCTGCTATTTGTCCCTTAGGATGCCGGCTAGACTATTTGACTCTCTGGACAAATAATAATTTTCTGGATCCATATCATTAGTATTACTTAACGCATATGTATACATATTTATAACGAAGGCTTAGGAAAAGTCAGCTTACGTAATTCATCTCTTCATTACTTGAAAATAAAAATATGATGTATTGACACAACAAATGGCAAGGTCTTGTGCAAAGATGACGGATAAAATAATCTGATATGATGATATCTGTGGTCTTGTGAGTCCCTTGGAATGGCAAGTGAATTGAATAAAAATTTGGCAATCCTGATCCAATTCCTGTTATTTGATGATCCCCTGCAAAAACCTACATTAGGGAAAGTTTTGTCAGAGCAAATATCAGGGCTGTAATGGGGTGCAGATGATTTATACGTGTATATTGAAATTTTGCTGAGTCTGCGGAGCATAAAGAAAGCATCCAAAGGAGTAGGTGGTAGGTATTCAGGGGATTTATTTTTTCACAATCCCATTTCCCCATCACCATCATCATTTCCACTTTCACTGCAAATAGGAGGGTTACGAGCAAACAAAAAGAAAAACCAATATTGATTTTAAATAAAAGAAACGAGATAAAATATTCAAATGGGAGTGGGAGTCCAAAGACAACATTTTCCCCACCACGAAAATTAGATTCCATCAGCAAATAATATAATACATTTCTCTCTCGCTTTTTTTGGAGAAAAGATGATGGGACAACCGCAAGGACAGTCAACGACGGTGAAAGGACGTGAGTCCCCTTCGTCCGGTCTGAGGATTCTGGAAAAGTAAGATGAATGAGTGTTGTCCAAATGCTGTTCCTTACCTGACATGTTGAGGGAGAGGATACCTTCATTGTACTCCCCGACTCTCGTCCAATGGAATGTCCCAGAGTCCTCCCGACGACGGAAATGAATGATATTATACCGGGCAGGACCATCCCCAAACTCATCAAAATGAAAGTAATCTTCACTCAAGCCTGAAATACATATAAAAAAGCAAGACTGCATTCTCCTCCGCTACTTCATTGTTCGATTCAATTACAATTTTCATTGTGTATTAGCTGGATTACATAGGAAGTTTAGTATTTCACTGCCCCATATTGTACACAACTGCACCGTTCACTTTCAGTGTCTGCCAGTTTCTCCTTCCTGTGTTGGTCCGTTTTATGACATATAAAATAATATTATGTCACCATTTCATTTTTACCACACTTTTCTTCCGTACGAGCATGTCAATAAAATTTCGTAGCAAGCCATTTATTTCTCCTCTCTTTCTCTTCCAGCAACTTTTTCCACTATCGGGGATGGACAACGCCGATGAAGGACGGTGAACTTGTCATATCCTGGTTTGTCCAGTGAACGATGTCACACAGAGAAAGAGAGACTGGTCGTATATGAAAAGAAAATATCATATTAAACTATCCACATACGCCAGATAGTTTTTGTACTTAACTTACTCCACACCACAGTTAAGGCTGTATGCTTTTAGCACAGAGGAGAAACCTCAAAGAAGCTTGTGAATTTTTTTGGCTTTTAAAAAATAACAGGAAATTTTCTCTGTTGGCAGCAGTGTCAAATTCTGACTTTCACCACAACAAAAATATATATTGCTTGAGCATTGTGTAAGAGTATAATATAGCAAACCATGATGATGGCGGCGGTGGTGGTGGTCAGAACGATATAATTTTGTTTTCCTGCTCACGATCACCCGCATCTGCAAACATGTCAAAAGTAGGTACGTGATCAATTCGTACCACCACGCAATTTTTTTTCCTTTTTTACTTTGACAAAAAAAAACCTAGCCCTTTGAACAACTTTAAAAGGATTTCTGCCACCATGATGATGGGGGGAAACATGATCAAATGTGTTTTCCACTAATGCTAATAGATGACAAGAGGACATAACTCATTTCATCTAATGTGATCGAATGCAACCACCAAACAAATGGATTAACTTAGGTACTGGAACTTTTAAAATGGTTGATTTGATTTCTTCGAAAAATGTCTAAAATCCCGGAATACCATACTATAACCTTCAAGTACTTTTACTTTGGGTGAAATGGTCATGATGTTTTGAAATTGGTGAAAGTCTGAGCAATAATGATGATGGCCGTCTTGAGGCGAGACATGTGCACAAAATGATTTATTTACCGAGACGTACCAAGGTGCCTTAAAGTCATTAACGGTCTACCCAGCAAAAAAAGTTCACTGCTCTTACCCGGGCGATCTCACACCGCTATGTCCCCAGAGCCTCCACACCATGTTTTGACGCTGAATGTTAATGATTCGGTAACCACATTTTGATCATTAAGAAGGCTGGTTTTCCCAGACTTGAGAATTCACACCAAATATTCGCACACCAACCAACAACTGGAGGTATCAACACTAAAGTTTGTAATACATGAAAGCCTAAGTTTCGAAGACTTAGAGAGATTAACCAACCTATTTTTCAATATGAACCTACAATCCAACTTTCTTTAATGAAATATGGTAGGCTGCGGTTTACACAGAGATTTGATGGATGAATTTGATTTTTCCTAAGTAGCTACCTCTGTACAGTTTCAGCTACCATCTGACTTTCTTCAGATTGATTAGGACGACAGATGTGACATATCTTGAATAAAGAAAGATTTTAAGCGGAGGAGAAAGTTCGGAATTGGTAATTCAACTAATCCATATTTATTACTAATTCTCCGAGCTATTTTTCTACTGTCGAAGCAAACTCATGAGCGCCAGTCCTCCTGTAACTGTTAAGTTAGTAAGACCACTGCACTGACTACACTACATAAATGGATTCTTATGGTTAAATGTTACTTTCCCTTATGTAAGTGTTTGAAAGCGTCATTTCGTTAATAAAAACTCCCTTCCAATCCATTTAACGAGATAGTAGCCCTTTATTTACTTACTTTGCAACAAAGCAGTTAAGTAAAGCCAAGGCTAAGGAAAGTATCCCAACTCTTGTTTTTCGTGACCTCCGCCGTATAACGAAGTTTCTCCTCCTTATTTTTTCTTACGTAATCGGCTCTTGGACAAAGTCAAGAGATAATCTGATACGAACTCTCTGGGATGATAATGGCCTATATAAGGAATAACAATGGGAACATTTTTATTACACTTAAGAATAAAGAATGCACGCAATAACAACATAAAACATGCATACTTATCCTTATTTTTCTTCCTTATAAAAAAATGTTCCCGTTCACAGGAAAAGTGGAAAGGAGGAGGGGGAGGTGAAGAATAAACTTTGCTTTAGCTTTTTTAAATGAGAAAAAGCCATAAACGGAGACGAGTAGGTTGCCAATTATTCCCTAATGGCCCATATTCTAACTTAAAACGACCAAGATTTAAATTTACTCCTCTTTTATTTTAGTTTTCCTCCAACAATGAAATGTGCTACATTATTATAAGACTGCAGTGAATGAATGGTCAAATAAAAAAAATATATTTTTCTGTGTTAAATCCACTTCTTGGTTAAGGCTCACACATTTTCACCAGGAGAAGAAAAGGCAATAAAACCCACTTTTATACTCCAGGCCATGGCATTATTCTTCTGTAAATAAAAAATGATTTTCCTAGATGAGCTTTTTTAGGTTTCCGCACTTCCGAAAAACTTTGCATAAAAGAGGGGTCTATGGGGTAGTAAAGTAAACATGGACAATATGCTTTCGGTTATGCTCCTTTTTATTCCATTTTCACTTCCTTCCCCTTCATAATAAATATTTTGTAAGGGATTGTCAACATTTTAAAAACTCCCAAAGCGTCCTTCAGTTCACATGGCTTTATTTAAAAACATAGTTGGCTCTCGTATCTTGTTCGCGTAAAACGAATTGATATGTATTTTCTTCTTTGATCAATAAAACTAATCATTCGATATTTATTATCTAGGTATACCATACCTATGAGGGCTTCATACACAGTACAAGACTACACACGGTTTATTGGAATTGGGAGTGAGACTAGCAAAGATATTCTATTCTCACGTACGTTGTAATTTTTTTTCGAAATGTATTAGTACTCAGATGAAGTTGTACAGTCCCCCCTCAGAAGGAGACATACATTTCATTGAATTGCAATTGACTAGGTCGGGAAGTAGTATAGTGCGGCGAACAGGGAGTATATATATTTTTCTGTAGTATCATTCTCTATAGTATAAAAAACTGCTGTCAAATTTCAAATTTTCCGGAGCGTAAACAGTCTCACAGTCTGTCATGGAATGCTGAAAAGTGTAAATTTCAGTCTGGAAGCCATCACATCACGACAAGCAAAACATGGAAATGGATTTCCTCCTTTTTGCATTAAAATGGGGGAAGAAATCTGATATCTTGTCCCCGTTCTGAAAGAATAAATGAATTTTTAAATGTAATGCGAAGCGAAGTGCTCATGTGACAGGAAAAATGCCAATGGAATTGGATAAGATGACAGCAAATTGAAAAATAAGAAGCCATGCTGACTTAATAAAGTGAAGGAATTCCATTTGATTTACTTACGTTAGTCAGAGGTAGACAGCCAATAACCAATATAGGACATATCAAGTAGTTAATTTTATTTTCAATTGTACCCTGAAATCAGAGCG
>JAQGAI010000420.1:0-20885 GCA_034696905.1 Lepidocyrtus violaceus
CTGTGCTAGCTGTGTGCTTTGCACCTCATTTGCATTTAGTAGATAGCTAAGGTGTGTGGACAAAGAGTACATATGTACATGCTCATCATATCATTTAGATGATAATTATGGAGATTTTTTCTTCTTCTAGAAAATTGACATTGCTGTTGCCCCTTACATCATGACCAGTGAACGGGAAGAATTCATCGACTTCGTGTCACCATACTATGAGCAATCCGGTCTAATAATTAGTGAGTCTGAAACCAATCCAAGCTACACACTTATAATTTTCAATGACCTTTCTACAGCCTTAATTTGCATTTTCCAACTTACTTAGGATTCATTGCGAGTCTCAAATCATCCACCTTTTCTTCTTGTAATTGAATTCCGAATAACAATAATCAATCATTCGAGACTTCGGTAAACCCGATCACTTTGAGTAGCATTAAAATTCATACTTGGTCTTCCGTAAAACTGCGGTACCAGTTTAAAATGAAATATCTTTGAAAAACAATCGTGCAAAAAACTAGGATGTTGAGACTTGCAATGAGATGATCATCATCATTATTATTGCAACTCAACCTTTTTTGCAAGATGTAAAACTACCTGTTTTCCCTTTTGTCTTTAAAAAAATTGCATGCTCGCACAGCAATGAAGCGACCCGTTGCAAAAAACTCTTTGTTTAAATTCATGACGGTTTTGCGAACGGAGGTAAGTTAGCAAATCACTATTTTTTTTAAAATTACTATAATTATTTTCATAAAGGGTAATAAGAACACAATGTGTGCTACGTTATAATAAACAAAATGAGTAGCAAGTGGATCTATAATTTTTTTTTTGGTCTTCCCCCAAACTGATGACACTTTCATGCTGAACAAATAATAATTTTTTGTTACTGGCTCAACTTTTTTAATCTCGATCGTACAAAAAGAGCATCCAGTTTTGTAATACAAGTTGATTTATGATGATAGGATCCGTCATTCAAATAATCATGATTGCTAGCAGACTATCGATATCTTCTAATATCCTAGCTCACGATCAAATAATGGGGAAGACTGGTTATTTTTTGTTCTAGAGTTAGATTAAAATTGATAATTGAATTTATGCTATAAAACTACCACTAACTATACCTACTTACAAAATATGCAATTTGGCATGCCTTCGTGTTTATAGGTATGGCTGAGCATTTTGGGAGCAACAATTGCTACTGCAATTCTGCTCTGGTTTCTGGACAAGTACTCGCCCTACTCTGCCCAGAATAATCCGAACAAATACAAAAACTTCAGGTAAAGCAAACAGCTAGCTCGCATATATGTACTTAATAGTTTCAGTAGGTTAGCCATTTCTAGGCATTGTCATGTGTCTGCCGCGGAAATCTGGATCAATTAAACATAAATAATTATGCTGCAGGTGTATCTTTCTTATTAGGTGTCTAAAAATTAATCTTTTGGAATGTATGAATGAAAAATATTAATGTTAAATTGAATTCTTATAGAAAATTTACTCTAAAGGAGAGTTTCTGGTTTGCCCTTACAAGCTTTACACCTCAGGGTGGCGGTGAGCCACCAAAAGGTACATAATCTAATCATGATTAAGTACATTAATATTTACCTATGCATACCCATCACCGCTTTCCTGGAAAGTTTTTTTATCCAGACAATAAAAAAATTTCAAGCTAAGCAAACAATCTCAAGAAAGCCGTCATTACCTAAGATAAAAACTAATTAATTGACTTACATAAGTACCTACTTGAAGATGTCGTTCTTTTAATTTTTCCCCTATCCAGCGTTGTCTGGAAGAACGCTGGTCGCTGCGTACTGGATATTTGTTGTCCTCATGTTGGCCACAGTAAAAAATAAATTCAGTTTTTTCCGTTTCTGATATTTAAGACATAAGAAGATATGGATTTATGTTAATGTTTTGGGCGTTTTTTTTTCGTTGTATGAAAAATATTTTATTGTTGATCCACAGTTCACGGCTAACCTCGCCGCATTCCTGACGGTGGAGCGTATGCAAAGTCCAATTAAAAACTTGGATCATCTCGCTTCCCAGTCTAGTGTCAAGTATTCTGTTGTTAACTCATCCACTGCGATGACATTCTTCAAGAATATGGCTTCTGCTGAGGAGATACTTTATCAGTAAGCTTTTAGTTGACGTTGACATGTCATAATGTAATGATGTGCAGGTGCACCCAATTTACTTCTCTTTAAAGTACTCATCAATCAACCGTACTCTATTTAATCGAATTACTGAGACATATACATTTACCTAATCATATGTCAATGCCAACTTGACATTAAGCAAGATAATTAAACCCAGTGAACATTGTAACTAAAATTCCTCATTCCAGTTTGTAATTAATTAGAATATGTATAGCCGCACGTTTGATATGATATTAATATAAGCCAAAAAGCCTTCGCTATGGCCTTATATCATATCACATTTTTATTGGTTTACTTTTTATAAACGTTTTCCAGAATGTGGCGCAACCTAACATTAAAAGCGCCTTCATCAGCGAGGGAATATGTTGTTTGGGAGTATCCAATTCGCGAAATGTACATTCACATCCATTCTGTGATAAAGAAGACGGGTCCGGTGACCACAATGGAATCAGGTTTTGATCGGGTGAGTTTTCACTTCACTTTGAAGCCTGCCAGAACTACACTACAACATAATAATTCATATATACTTTTTTCGAAACTATAAAGGTCACTTGATATATTTATATATATAAGGACATTTTGATTTTTTACTAAATTTATTGACATGCCACGTGCTTTCAGGCAATTTCTGATGATTACTACGCATTTATTCATGACGCTGCCCAAACAAAGTATGAAGTATATCGAAATTGCAACTTGACGCTGATTGGGGAGTCGTTTGCGGAAGCTCCATACGGGCTAGCTGTCGCACAAGGCAATCCACTTCAGGATGATCTCTCCATGGCTATTTTGCAGTTGCAAACGGAGAGATTTTTCGAACAGCTAAGTTCTCGATACTGGACTAGTCAATGTACCAACTTGGGTGATGGGGAGAGCGATGGGATATCGCTGGAAAGCTTGGGTGGTGTTTTCATTGCAACGATAATTGGGTTGGGAATTGCCTTCTTGTCTTTGGCATTCGAGGTATTCCAAACGGCGAGGGCTAGACGGAAAGCTAAGATTGCGGAGGAGAATATGATCAAGCCAAAGTTTGTGGGGCCGATGGATTTTTATGGGGATTCTGGGAAAGCGATTAGTCTCGTGGGGCATCAGGGTAAGGTGGGGACGCAGAAGTCGGATGTTCTCCGCAGAGCCAATTTTCTGCCGGAGGTGATGAATTAATTAAAATATTTCAAAGCTGAATTTAAATACACAAAAGGTTAGATCCCCACTAATTCATTATCTAAATATGTACGATTGATAAGCAAGTCAATCAATGGAAAATGGCATATCGGTTGTATCAAAGCTACCGATTGAAATAGTTATAGGGATAAATTACTTGAGGCATGTTACACAGATCTGGGATCACCTTTTCTTGATCTCTGCACAATGATTCTTAACTATTCCTAATTGATAAATGTTTATAGTGTGAACTGTCAGAGATGAGGTGTGGGCACGCTACATATAAATTCGTCTTTAGTATGAATAAAACACTACTTTATGCATATATAATACAAAATATATTGGAAAATGTACGCTGTTTGTACTTCCGTTTAGGAAACTGGGTGCTGACACTTTCTTTGCTTGCATGCAACATAGTTATTTTTGACATATATTTATCATCAATTGCCTTCAGGCACTGCATCAAAATGAGCTAATTAAATTATCACATTTAAATACTGTTATCATCCGCTTCACTCACACTCACAACCATACTCCACATCACGATGTCGATGTACGAGCAAAAAATATGATTAAGCGACAATTCTGTTTCACTAGGTTTATACGCTCAGCCATGCCAGTTAGAGCAAATAATCGCTTTCTCGAAAAGGAGCATTCATCGACGACAAACGAGTAGTGGAGTCATTTACAGAATGTTGTCCTTGAACATGAAGTAATTTTTTTTTCTCTGTAAGAATTTTTTAGACACGACATTTCACGAAAAAATTGTTTTGAAAAATTCAGAATATTTTTTTTTGTAATTTTATTTCCAAAACAAACAACGTTTTAATTAAGTATATCACACGATGACGCGTGCAAGTATGGATTGTGCTAGAACGTGCCACAGGACGAGGAAGCTGATTCCGTTTCGAGTAAGTCAAACAACATACAATTATTATTACACATTCAAGTTTTTAAATGGAAGCTCTCGAATAATAATACTCAAAATTTCCTTTTCTATCAGATCAAATGCCTCATACAACTGGGAATCCTACTCATCGCAACTTCATCCATAGCAAATGGTCAGTTTTTGCGAAGACCAGCTCAGACCAGCAGCAGCATATCACCATCCATGGAGGCGTACCGACAAAAATGGCTGGATTTTCTGAAACAGCGCACGACAGTTCCTCCTCCACTTTACAGACATCCTGTCAGAGGGAGTAATTCTAACTCCAATCCCAACGGTGGAGGAAATAACGGACTTGTTATTAACGGATTCCTGTGTGAACGGACATACGAATTGTTCCCAAACAAAAATAATCCGCGAATGTATCATTTGTGTGCAAGGAGCCGTGACAATTGGTACGTCTACCATTATTTCTGCCCCCATGGATCCTCTTTTAGCAATGGTCAGAAGAGATGCATGCAAGAGAGGAATGTGAACGTAACCAACCATAATATAAGAACTACGACTGCTCGGAATAGGAGGCCGACTTATACAACAACAGCAAGACCCATTTCATCTACAAGAAGACCATCAACAACGACAACTGCTCCTACCACGACGACTACTTCAACCGAAGCTCCTGTTCCAGAAACTGCTGCGACAGAAGTCGTTTTAAGTCCATCCTCGGAGGAATTATCTACGGAGGAGGAAATGGGCGTGAGGGATGTGATTGTGCATGACTATACAATGGCAGCTTCGTCAGATGAGTAAGCGGATGTTAAATTTTAAAATTGCGGCATAGCGAAAAAAATATTAACATATTTTTCTCCAATGTGAATGATTTTGTTTTTGTATAGAATTGAAGTGGTCACGAAAGAAAATGACGAATCTTCCGATGAATCCAATATGATCCCTGAAAGTGATAATGAGCCAAGTAGGCTATCCTCATCTTCTTCACCTTCGTCATCATCATCCCCTCCACCTGAAGTTCGACAGAAGGAAGTGAAAAGAAAGAAGTCCACTGCTGCACCACCGAAACCAAAAAAGATTGCAGTGGATGAAGATTCAGATGCTTCAGGTGGTAGACGACCTAGAATCCTTAAGAAGTGGCGCGACTACATCTTGACAAATATTGACGAATATGCAAATTCATTTAATAGAAACAATTAGTACTTTCTCGTCTCTAATTCATACCTTTCATTTCATACATACATGGATTAGGGTAGATATTTATTTTGATATTCAAATGGAACATTTTGAAAAAGTACAATTATTTTTATCAACTTATTTATTAATATTTATTATACAGAAATGAATTAATCTTGTGCTAAATTATTTTCAAATAAATAGTTAAAAAAAACTAATTTAGCAATATTTACAGTTGTGCAGTTATGATTTAAAATGACAACCATGTAAAGTCTAGGAAGAATTACAATCCTTTTGTTATATCATACATACAGGATTGGTTGGTCACATAAAGAGAATAAAATTATTGGATGCAGCATAGCTACCATTTGGAGGCATTGCATTGTGTTAATATCCGGAATGAGAAGCAATGTTTTTGTTCTATGATGACAGTGGAAGTAACAACAAAGTCTATTTTTAGGAGCCGCTTCCTTATCTCATTTGCTAACCCTTATGCATTTATTATTGTTGGAAGGAAGCAAAAGAACCAAATCAGCCAACATTTTTCGTTTTATTTTTAGCAAATAAAGGGGAATGAATACAAGACAAGACTACTACTAAGAGCTATGATCTTCGTGTACAAGCAAAACTTCTCTAGTGGCACAGAGAAACAGAGAAACTTATTCCCTTGTGGAATCTGGATCTTCTGAGGGTTTTGGTGTGCCTAGTTTGTTTGGAGCTACTATCCTTAAGAAACCTGCTGCAATATGTTCCCTTGTAGAGCTAGATATATCACTTTATAAACAACACATACTTTAGGGATCATGAGCTCAGGTTGGCAATTCATTATACCATCTTACCCCAGGACGAATTCATTCATTCTTCTGCTATCAAAGAGAGACCCTATTTCCACTGCCAATGCTTTCAAAGTACGTATTCATTTTTAAAACATGACATTTCGGTGACAAATGATTGAAAATAAATATTGTTTTTAATAAGAAATTTAGAAAATGTAGCTAATTGAATCCGAAAGCTGTGCAAAAATACTCAATATCCGAATCCCTACGTAAAGCTTAAAAGTTAGTGACCAAAAGTACAATCTAAAACCAAAAATACTGTATTGTCTTCACTTTCCATTTCTATATGCATGAAATAGGTTGTTCTAGATATTATAGTTATCATTCTCGCTACTATGTTCCTCATCAAGTTGGGACAATTTGTGTCTGTTATATTTGCTTATTCAACAAAATAGCATCACTTCCCATCCCATTTTCCCATCTCAGCTCGTCATCCTTCACCGGAACTGGCAAATATCCCACAAATGTTAAATCGTCTAATCTGCACCGCAGGGAGCAGATCATTTTACAACTGGCTTCCAATACATTTGCACTTTGTTTTGAAACCATTTTCTAAATTCACAATCACAACCCACAAACTGCATGCATTGATATCGCAAGGGGAGGCGCACCACATTTTTATTATTATGCTTGTATGACAATACCGAAGGAAGGGAGCTCAAGTCGAATTCTTGTTAGCGAGTACATTCTATTCCAATGTGTAGCTTCACTAACGAAATGCAACATAGCCGGCATATGGTAATTTTCCCTTCCTTCTCTTTCGTAAATTCATGAAGTCATGATCACTTAACACTTTTCATCCCATCTTGAGACTTGATTCCCCATTTCTTTCCGTCTTCATGTGACAGTAACCACAATTGAATTGCGAACTACAATAGAAACGTTTACAAAGTGTTAATGTGCAATTTTAATTAAAATTTGGACTACTTGTCAGTAATACAGCTTGGGCATAGGGAAACACAATATCATGGTTTGATATTAATTACGTGAGACAAATCTCAATTTCAGCCGGATATAGGGCATGCAGGCATATCCGTACATCTTCTCATTAGAAATGAAAAATGGCCATTCATAAACCCAAAATAAAACAAAACACGCCAGTGAAACAGTGAAACGTTCTGTAGACTTATTCAAGCCTTCAGGATACAGTTTATTTGTGCGGAATTCCAATGGAGATGGAGATGGAGGAAGAGCCAGAGGAGAAAACCAAATGCCAATATTGCATGACTGGATGCAAACAACTGGCCACATTCTTACTCTCCCATGTGGGTTTGCTCACCCTCGTGGTGGGGTACTGTCTCATTGGAGCAGTCATGTTTGAGGCACTGGAAGCCGGACATGAGCGAGAGGTTTCCAACACTCCTTTCTTTCCAAAAGTCAAAGCTAAATTAATTTTTTGAGGAATGAATGAATTACCTCTAAATTGATGATGTTATATGAATACTCCACAGGTGAAGGAGAAAATGGTGAGAGTGCGTGAAGCAGTATCGCAGGATCTTTGGGCGATGACTCGAAAGACAGATATAATTATTCCGGAACGTTGGGCTGAGAATGCATCCCGAAGACTTCAGGTTAAATATCGTGTGTTGCTGTTTAATAATCATAATTTTGGCTTTTCCTTTTATCGCTCAGTATCTGCACCTGTCTTTTCCCTTCCTCACACGAACATCATAAAAAAATGATTTACAAGCCTATTAGGCGTACTCCAAAAATCCCCCTCCTCTACTAAAAGTGAGTTTGCTCTTTCGTGTGTGTTCAAAAACACATTTGGGGTGAGCCGTGCTGTGCTCTATGAAAGGATGAGGTTGTGGGAATGGTTTGCTTATTTACAAAACTTAACTTTATGAGCTGTGAAAAGATATAAATTCATCTACTTTATGAATCGGTTTTCAATATATGGATGGGGAAGGGGATTTTAATAGTTTATTTTCCTTTCTTTTATGAGTTTTCGTTTCATTTAGTGGCTGATTTTTTTCTTAGGAGTTTGAGACGGAACTGTTGAAGGCAATAAGAAAAGCTGGATGGGATGGGAGTGAAGATACGGAGCAGCTTAATTGGACATTCACAGGCTCACTCTTTTACTCCATTATCGTCATTACCACAATTGGTACTAACTTGAGCTATTAAGAATCTTGTCAAACTAATTCATGAGTAAGCATGTATGAATAGATGAATGCCAAAAGTATTATTTAAAAAAAACATGATTTTATTTAAGGATATGGTCATATCGCCCCGAAAACTGTTTGGGGAAAGATAGTCACAATCTTTTATGCAATTGTCGGCATTCCATTAATGGTTATATGTTGGTCCCACATTGGTGACTTTTTGGCGAACTCCTTCCGGTTTCTATATTGGAGGGTGTGGATATTTTATTTATTTATATGAGGGATTGACTTTGATTAAAACTTCAATTTTTTGATCATTTTTTACTCAATTTATATTATTGTTATTTCAGGTATGCTGCTATTTATGCACCAAGAAGCCCAAACACCGCCATAGGCCACCCATGAGAAGAGGTCGCAGTGTCAAGGGCTCAACAAGAGGGTCCAGGTTAAGATTCGACTTATTTTATTTCGGTTTAATAAAAATTTCAAACATGAAAAAATTGATTGTTTTAATTTTGCATTTCTGGACAGTGCAAGAATAAAGAGATCTATAAGAAGGTCTGGAAGAGTGTCACAGAGATCTGCGGATTCGGCAATGTCTGACTCCGTCATATCTGCCATGTCTGATCCGGGGTACATAAATGATGAAATTAATTTAAACATCGAATTAAATCCCCTCATGCATGTTTCTACTTTCGAATTCTCTACTTTTAGGCAGTACGGGTTACCTCCAGCAGCTCAGCATTATTCCTCCACGTTACCAAGAACCACTCAACCGAAGGCCCTACCACATCCAAATCAAATGCATAGACATGTAATATGTTTTGCATAATAATTAATATCCATTTGGTCGATGGCTTGATAGTTTGTTAAGAGGTTTTTATGATATTTATATTTACCATTGAATGTTTCCATTTCCATCTACTCAATGCAGAGATCAGCAAAATCAGCAGAACCTGAACTAGCCCCAAATCTCCCCGTCCTATACAACAAATACGCAGAGGATCTCGTCCGCATGCCTACAACAGCTGAAGCAGAGGAACACACAAGTGGTAGCGGTAGTGGGAGCGGGGGCAAGGGGAAAGATGGAAATGGTAAACAGACCCTACCCCCACCAGGAACTCCAATTCCTGGGACTCCAGCAATAGCTGTAGTGCCACCCGGAATCAGCAGAAACCGATCCATGCCTCCGGATCCACAGCGTTTTGTATGTGTCATCTCCTTTAAACACTTTTGTATATAAACCAGTTTTTTTAAAAGTCACATGCAGTCTGAATGGAAGGATCAAGTAAATCACGATCTTTACATCTTGAAAATAGCTTGCAAAACATCCCGAAGAGTTTGATTATTGGGACGATGACTTTGACGAATATTATGAGGACAGTGACTATGAAGAAGAGGACATTGGCAGTCGACCCGTTCCGATTTGGTTATGCTCAAGTTTGGTCATAGGCTACATTGTTGGGGGCGCTTATTTATTTTCAAGGTGTGTACATATTGTTACATGGATAAACTATTCTGGAAGTTTGTGCATGCTACATTTAAATTTGCCGTTATTTTATTTTCAGTTGGGAAGAGTGGAATTTCCTCGATTCAGCTTACTTTTGCTTCATCACACTCACCACAATCGGTAATCAAGCTGGCACCTTAATTTCCATACAATGCCATAGAAAAATATCTAAACAATCAGTTCTTCAAAAGTCAACAAAAGTTATTGCATATATGTATCAGAATGATCTTTTGTATTTTTAAAGGATTTGGCGATTTCGTCCCAACCCAAGATTCCGAGTCAAGCATTGCCCTATGCTCACTCTACCTCCTCTTCGGGATCGCATTACTTGCCATGAGCTTTAATTTAGTTCAGGAGCAGGTTATCAACTCAGTCAAGAGTCTGGCGGTGACTCTAGGTATATTAGACGATGAAGAAGATAGATAGGTTTTCAGTATTTAGAAATGTCATCTTTTATAAAAACGACATGCCAATTTTGTCAAACAATGCAAAAGTTTCATTTTACATGACAAGTTTATTTGTATGTTAGATATCGCTCATTTTTAGTTTGAACTTAAGTAATGCTAAAATATGCCCTTACCTGGTAATATACTCATTTCAATATTTCACCTCTGCAAAATAGATTTCGCTAAATCCTTTTCAGAATCCTTAAAAGAAGAACACCTGCGGATTAAAGTTGCATGAACTGTGGTTGGGGATGGATGGACAACTTTTAGTCGCTAGTGGGAAGTTGAGCCTTTTTTATATGCGAATAACACTTCTTTCTACTCCCAAAAACTCAATCAGTCTATTATTCCGTACTTACTGCCTGGAAAGGTATGTATATATTTAGCTTAGGAAGATGTGGACAGGGTGTGTGAAGTAATAAGTAAAAATGATCGAGGAATTGATGACGAATCTAATGCAAATGAAAAGGTGTTTTATGTTTGTATAATCTAAATCTGAATTGGAAAACAGGAAGGGCATACCAACACCAAATACCTACTCTTTACCCCTACTATTCTAAATGTTTTTATATTTACTGCTGTATAAATAGAAAAGTTTTCAGATCTCATAGAAATATATAATATATATATATAGAAATTAGACATGATATAAAAATACGAGTACACCAGTTAAGTTAGCGATATTAGATAGTACCTTCTTGCTACATGAAAGGGAGTATCACTGCCAAAAAAGTATAAAAAATAAACTATGAAGATTATGATCGTATCGTAGCTAATATGGTTTGTACTTAATCCTTCATCTGCCTGGATAGTGCTAATAAAAGGAGAAATGACGAATGCAATATATATATGTGACGAGCATGTGATCCACTGATGAAATACGTAATATGAAGAGCGTGTCTCTTGATACCAATCAATCTAGCAAATACTTGTCCAGATTTTTCCTATCAAAACAGTCTCCATAAAATTTTACGAACAAATGATAAAAAGATGGTCGCACCTTTTCCTCTATCACCAACCCAATATACGTGCTTGCTTGGTTGGATCTATATCCGTACCTACATCACATAACCATACAACGATGAGTTGTACAGGTAAGCCCATATTATTATAGCATTAAAAACGTAATTTGGCATTGGGCGACTTTTTTTGACTGACAAGTTGAGGTTACTACTTTGCGGTCGCCATTATATTTGAAAACGTAAAAAAAGTAGGAAAAATATTCAATTTTATGTGGGTGAAAAAATTTAATGCGTTTTATTGCCAATTTTAATTCATCATCATCATTTCATATGAAGTGCGATCCCATGCCGTAGTTTATCATGTGCCCCTCCAGAGGCGATACCGCAGAGAAGTTTTTTAAAAACAGAGATCGTTTGAAATCTGACAATGGGTGTAGCACCGCAATCATCCCAGGTGGCTTACTCAACAGTTCACACTAATTTAATAAATAATCCTGTCAGCAGCGACCCAGATAACGCTAATTATTATAATTACTACAACCCTGAAATAAATTCACAGTCTGTTTCAATCAGCTCCACAAATTTCGACGATAATTATAACACTTCACTGTCCGGTCTAGTATCCGACTATTTGTCAAACGGGTTTAGTGCAGATTTCCTTCAGAAATATTCTCGTGAGCTCACCGTTGCGGCGAGTAGCCTGAGTGTGGTTATCTTACTCCTGATAGGAGCGTGTGTGTGGTGCTTGATTGGAGTCGTTAAGCGTGGCTTTAAGGATAAGGATGATGATGACGAGTCAAGCAGTAGCAGCCCATCGAAGAGGAAGGGAAATGAGAGGGATGAGGAACATGGCTCCGACGACTTGGATTCATCTTACTGTGCTTCAGATGGCTCTGCCATAGCGCCCAAGCAGAAAGCTGGAAAGGAAAGTGGAGGGAAGAAGGTGCCGATCATCTCTAGAATATTTTCAAAGCAGAATGGAAACAGCGCCAAGATAATTGCTCACCATCGAAATATTATCACACCGGATAGGCAGATCCCCTTTATGGTCCCTACCGTAAGTTATTCAAAGAAAAAATTGAATGCATGTAGAAATGAAGTTGAAAAGTACAAATATAATTCAAAAGGATTTTTTTGTAGATTTCTTTACCAGCTCAACCTCCGAGCAAGGGAGAAGACTCCATGACATACCATGACAATCCCCCAACCGCCCAATCATCTTTCAGTGGAGAGCCCCAACCATCCACGTCGAGAGGAAACATGGGGAAAATACAGCAGCAGAGCCTCCTCATGGCCCAACAGTTTTTCCCTCAGCTAGAGCATCCGGAAGTTGACACATGTCCCCTAATAGCATTCACACTTTTTTACGAGCTCTCCTCCCAAATACTCAATGTGCGCCTGTTAGAAGGACGAAACTTCCCGGATGGTGTGAACCACACCGTAGCAGTTAAAATCTATCCAGGCCGGAGTGCCAAGCAAAGCACGAAAGAATTCAAAGCAAAGTCACCCGTTTACAATGCCGAGTTTTGCTATCACGTTCGGAAGAGTTCATTGCAAACGAAAATCCTCAAGCTGAGAGCAGTCATACCTGGAACTCCGAAAAGGATTATAGGCTATATCAACGTAGCACTGAAGGATCTTCCAGGTTTTGATATTACAAATGAGGAAGACATCAAGGAAGATCTGAAAACAAGCCATTTATGGAGGCGAGTCGAGCTTCCTTCTGAGATCGGTGATGGGGTCAAACTTCAAGTTAGCTTGAAATGGACTCCGGAGCCGGGCCCAGGTTTACTAACGCTAAAAGTCATTGAAGCTTCTGGTCTTCATGAGAATCGTGAATGCGATTACAGTATGTTTTTTTTACTTATCATATCATAATCAAAAATAATAAGTCTTAATTATTTTTAGCTAATTAATTGCCTTTCAATAATTCAGCTAATTACATCCGTAAATCAAAGTAAAAGCCTTATCTTGATGATTATTTTTTCTCTAATGTTTGGTGACAGCTTCCTCGTACGTAAAAGTGACACTACAAGAGCAAGGTCGCAACATCAAAACAAGAAAAACTCAGTTGGTTCGATGGGGCTCTGTTCCTATATTTGATGATGTGTTTGTGCTCACCATCCCCAAAGAACTTCTCTCCCAGATTTCCTTCCTTTTGGTTGTCATTGCGAGAGGTCGACTAGGTTAGACTCAAAACATGCTCATTTTTTCTTCTTCATTCATTCCCTCAGTAAAAACGTGTTTCATGCATACAAGTTCAAAGAAAAAATTACTTCTATCATTCCTAACATAAATAGTTAGCTAGATATAACTATAACGGTGTATGTTTGAGCTTTCATACAAATTCACTTTTGATATGATGACAGGTTCGAAGGCAGTCTTGGGGAAAATTAGTATTGGACCCGTACCCTACGTTGTTGGAGGAGCATCATCACCAGGAGGAACAGGAGCAATACGCGCATCACCGGCTTCCTCATCTTCAGGAACCGAGTTCTGGGAAGACATGTGTCACCAGCCAGATTCTGAAATCGTGAAATGGCTCCATTTAGTACCCTAATAATCCTACAAAATAAATACCGTTTGAACTGGGAAGAAGACAAGTTCAATGCGTGATGTTGACTGCAGAGTGGAAAGACACTGAAAACATCTGAACAATTTTTTTGTTTCAAAATCCCATTTCAAATTACAAATGACGATGACTCATGTACATACATAATACATACCATACCTATTTATTCCCTCCTTATATTTTGGCTCTCCACCTCTCCGTATCATATTTTGTGGTACTTGTCAATTCCCGATTTACTAATCTGCTTGCATGCCAGTTTTAGTTCAGTCGTGTCGTTTGCTATTTTCTCTCTCCTTTAACCATTGCATTGCTGCGTTCAAAAGTTTAAAGAGTTTAGAAAAGTGATGACATGCATTTTCTGTTTGTTGTAGTCTCCCAAACAAACAATCTCCAAAAATGTCAATTTTCCCTTTTTCGACATTGCTCCATGCTGTGTGATCTGTGATCCTCGATTTTTTTATGACGATGACATGTGAATCTTGCTTGCAGTTCAATCACTCGGCTCGTCATTTTTTATAGCAAAAAAAAATCTAACTAAAACTAGTGTACACAGAGACTGAATACTGAACAGTAAGGTACGTGAGTACTCCAATATTATACTTCTATCAACGGATACGAGTCATTGAACGACTGTAAGAAAGGAAGAAGTTTATAAAAATAAATAAAAATATGTTTGACATTTTTCGCCTTAAAAATAAAAATGATTGTCAGCATTCTTATTAGTAAATTATTGGAATTTGCCTTGACTTTTTTGTCTCGTCGCATCGCTTACTTCAGAACTGTACGAACTGCAAAAATATTTTCTTTGACTCGTTCCTGTTTTTTGTTGGATTTGATAAAGGGATGGAATAGAACACGAAATTAATGTATTGGGTTTGGTTTGCCCTCCCAAGTTTAATTTCAGTGTAAATGTGTTCAACTTAATGAAAGATATACCCGATTTAGTGTGATGAAACATTTTCGCTAATTGTTTTAGTCGTAAAAAAGATCAGGATTTTAGCCATGATGATGATGAACTTTGAAGGATTTTTTTTTCAAATAGTGTTGGAGCATCTTACAGAATTACATCCAAAGTACTTCCTCCTTTAACAAAACAACTTCAGTAGCTGACAACTAGTCAGTCAGCCACTGACATGAAAACAAGATTTGATTTTCCACTTCCAATGAATCTCCGATTTTTATTACTTTTTTATGAATTTGATTAAAACGGGGTGAATAAAACATGGGTCATATTTATCCCTACTGCAAAAAGTGCTACTGTCTGAACAAGCTCATTGAAAAGATTAAGAAAATGCGTACCTATTAAAAAACGCAGACTTCGAGTTTTAATTTTTATTATACTGTATTGGTTAAAAGAGATAACCTTAAGTATAACCGAATTCTACCATGTGTTCCTAATTCAGAGTTAAAAGGACTTTAGTTTTTAATAGGAAATCTCTGCGCAGTAGGCATAATTCTGGATAAATTAAGGCTGTCATTATAAGTTGAACTGTTGAATTCCTATTTTATGTAACGTGTGTTTGAACTTTGTAAATTCGCTGTATATTTAAAAAAAAATCCGGTCCAAACTTCCGCTGCTTCAGTTTTTAATGCGATGTTGTCTCCCTTCACAGTAATAACAACAAATATTTAAATATCTTTCTTTTGAATTAAAATGAAAAGTTTCTGGGTTACACATGACTGCTGGAAAATAGAAGTAGGTTTAGTATAGCTTGGTCAACACAAAACTGGAGACAGTGAAAACTTTAATCTATGAAGGAGCTATAACTGTGTGTAATTAATTTTTTTTTAACTACGCACCATATTACCCCAAACACAGTAGTCATTAAACTGACAGTTTGAACTTCGGCATACAAACCTTGTCATGTATATTATCGAGAAAGGTTTCATATGCGATGAATACATTGAAATGAAAGCAAATTGGGGCAGAGCAGAGGCAGGAGCTCACTCCATTAGGTTTACTTTCAACTACCTAAACAACGAATGGATTGTGACTTGTGACACACGCAACAACGTATGAATGCTGTCATTTTTCATTACCTATGTTGATTATTAGGAAAATCTTGTGTGTTCCTTATTTACATACTAAAGGTGGATGCAATTTTTTTATGTTTGGTCGGTCGTTTCACTCTTCTCGTGTTCTCATCCTACAACCAACAAAATCAAACATAGTTCGCTTGAAATATAATCCATTTGCTCGCCTCGGCAAACAAAAATCCACGCCATCGCAATATGATTTGTACTACAAAACTCATGTAAAGAAGATATTAATGAACTCGGCTTCTCAGCGCATCTCCTCATCACCCTCCTGAGCATCCTGAAATGACATGAATGATCTGAAACAGTCGCAACATATCAACAGACATAAAAACTCAACCCGTCCTTTTTTATGTCTCATCTCTGTTTTGCATTTTCTTTTCTTTTCATCTCTCACATTTTTCTCCTCCATGTAAATACACATTACCTATTATGCATATGCATCTTTTCCTCCCCTTCTTTCTTCGAAACGCTGTCTAAGCAATGGAAAGAAAGGCTTAAGTAAGTAAACTTAAGAGAAGGAGAAAAAACTCTCGTGGATTATTTCCGTATCTTTTTCTACAACTCCCTTTGCCAGTTGGAGTCTTCTTATTCTTCTGAAAAACTCACTAAACCATAGAAATACTCGAGAAAAATGCATCGCTTTCCTTGTTTGTCATCATCATCATCAGTCTCCTCAGCATCGTCATTTTCATGTTTTCAATCTCTCCATTTGGTTTGTTGGAATCTTTGTTGCTGAAGAAAAGCATCCTCCGTTGAGCTTTCTTACAGTCATACCCATTCACAGAAGGAATCTTGGTCTTCTTGAGAGAGGAGACGGTGGAGGTGGAAAAAAAGTGAGCTCGTTGCAGTTTAAAAAAATTACAAAAAAGAGACTATACAGCGTCTCCCAACTGTCTATTAAACTCATAATAATACCCATAAATCTTACTCCTGACAAGTCATTTTCTTTTTTCATTCATTTTTCATACATTCTTCGAGCCTCCTTCGTCGTCGTCGTTTGTTCCAGTTGCTCAATTTTCGTTGGAACAAGATAAAATCAAGTGAAGCCTAACACAGTTTTTATCACAAAAATCATCCTCTCCATTTACATCCCCAATTTTCCATTCAATTTCCTACTTCACTTCCTACATTTTTCTTTTCATACATGAATAATACTTAAATACTTGGAACAGAAGCCAGAAGAAGTCAAAAAAAAAGATTAAGAAAAAAATAAGATCAGTAGAGTGGAGTTGCATAAAACAGTTTATATGTTTCGTATAGATTTTACAAACAGAATATCGCCGTGTTTTATAACCTCTTTGACATGATCATAATTTTCATTCATTCCATTATAAGTGTAATAGGGGCGACTGACGGTTCCCTCCCACAATTTGGCTTGTTTGCAAAAGATTTTTTAATAAAATAATTTGCAATTTGGTGAGTGCTGATTTGATTTGGGATCGATCAGTCAATACTATTAGCAAACTCTAAGTCGGGCGATGACGCTCTCATATCGTAAGTTCCAGTCTCACACTCCATCAAGACTTGGATTGGATTTGAGTACTGTGGTGGCGTGAATTTTAGTGGGTTTTAAATTCGTTTTCGCAGCACGTTTGTCGGTTGAAAAGGGGATCGTAAATTAGTTCGAATCCTGTTTTATTCACGTCAACATTTCCTGATTACATTCAAGACTGTTCTAAATGAACTTTTCCAGCTTGTTGCCACTCATTGTGCTGTCGTACTTGACAAGCATAGTTATTGGTGGTGACAATCGGCAGAATGGGAGCAATCATGAAGTAACGAAAAAGCTTAGGCGTTACAAGGTAAAAAAAACTTTCTCTTTAATTTATTTCATATTGACAATTATTTTTCATGGAAGTGAAAGTTTACCTGTTTTTTTTTCATGCACGCTTCTTTGTTTAGATATGCAATGGAACAAGATGCAAATCGATACGATCATTCAACCCTCCTAGTGTCCTTTTCGACATGGACTCATTCCTATACAGTCGGTGGACTCGGTGGGCGCCATGTAGCAGGCACTGCACTACGAAACGCTACAGGTCTAAATATTTTCCGGAATTTGGTTTACTAGTTTTACCTACATTTGGCTTGCACGAGTCGATAAATATTTTTTAAATTAAAACTTGGGTTTAATTAGATGAGAATTCCTGTACGTATGCACTATCCCCAGCTGTTGCGTAACTTGCGATTAGTTAATTTACTCTTCTTGCCAGCTTGTCGAGAAAAAAAATGCTAGTAAAATGGGAGGCAGGCCACGGCACGGCTAACATCAATGAGCCTGATAGGAATAAAATCATACTTATGATGGGGAGTAAATGTCTCTGAGGAATTGGAATAATTGCTTTAATCTTTAAACTAGGGCATGCAAATTCCCACTGGTATGCGGGAACACAATCCTGCACGAGGAGGCATTCTGCTATCATCGGGGAACACATTGCGAACACATTTTTGAAAATAATCAACGAGACTTTCTCGCGACTGGGTCGGATCATGCGGAGGACGGGAGTAATGATGATACAGAGGATATAGAGTATTTCGAAGATTACGTGGATAAAATAAACAAAGGACAAGTGTTGCACCAGCAGCAGCAACAACAACAGCATCAAGACAGTAAGCCATTGCCAAATCTTGCATGTACACAAAAAGTGTTGGCAACAACGTAACTGAACAACTGTGTGAAAGTAGATGCTAGCAAATTACTAATTTTTTCTGAATAGATAATCCAACCCCTCTAGTACCGGATTCTTTAGTTGCCTCCAATCTGCAGATCAGTAATAATGAGATTACTAACAATTATATTAATAAGCCAGTGATTGATTCAGATACTGCAAAACCTCAGCAGATCTCAGTAGGAAGTGGAAGGGGTCACCAAAGGCCGCTAAGACATCCTCACCGACATGGTCGGAATCAGGGAGGATTCTCCAACAAGAATGACCATCATCAGCAAGAGAAGGATATATTTTCTTCGCATGGGTCAGTAGGGCCGGTTCCTCCGGCCCCAGATTATGTCAACAATATAGAAGATGAGCATGACCAGCCTACTTGTGGGATCGCGAGGATAACAGATGGAAGCCGGGATTCCGGGATGGCACTGAGGATTCTGGGGGGAAGAGAGACAAAGAAAGGAAAGTGGCCTTGGCAAGTTGCTCTGATGAATAGGATGCAGGAAGTGTTTTGTGGAGGGACTTTGATTGCCCCAAGATGGGTGCTTACGGCAGCCCACTGTATCCGGAGGAATTTGCGAGTGACTGTTGGGGAGCATCATTTGCATAGACATGATGGGACTGAGAAAAATTACAAGGTGAATACTACTGTAAAGACGAGAAGGGATTGATTGACACCAACCCAATTGAATTGCACTTTACGCTTTTGATTGCTTTATCGTGAGTTTTATAACTGGGAAAGTATGTTAATGAGAGGACATTAAACCATTTTCTATGTTAGGTGCAAGCCGCTTTCATTCATCCTAATTTTGACCGTGAGACAGTTGACAACGATGTGGCTCTGCTGCTACTGCCAGAGCCTGTGCCAACAGCGGCAGGCTTGGCTTGCTTGCCGAGAGAGAATCAAGCTCTGCCTGCTCCAGAAACACTTTGCACGATTTTGGGATGGGGGAAGAGAAACCATACGCATGTTTTTGGCACCACCACACTACATGAGGGAAAAGTAAGCACAATAGAGAACTTCCTGTCGGTTCTGTTATGTTGGCAGTTCTGCGAATAATTCATCAATTATGATGATGATGATGATGGCTGCACAATCCATTACCCCACATAATATTCCACCAAACATGCTTTCTCGTTTTACTCTCTAGGTTCCTTTAGTCAGCAATCTGGAATGCCGGTTTCGATACGGGGCTCGAGAAATTACCAAGAACATGTTTTGTGCAGGCTACAGGAGGGGAACTGTGGACTCTTGTGCTGGAGATTCTGGTGGACCGATTCTGTGCACGGAAGACAACCGGTATCTCTACATTTTCATTCATTCATTGTTGAAAGCTCCTAGCCTGACCTATTCGCTCTATTATATTTGATGCATTGTTTCTTCCTCCTCAATTTTTTTTATAGCTGGACTGTTTTTGGCGTGACGAGTTTTGGTGACGGATGCGGAAGGAAAAACAAGTTCGGAATTTATGCCAAAGTACCAAACTATGTTGGATGGATACAGAAGATAATGAAAGCAAATGAGTTCTACTACGGCTAGGGAAAAGTTGCGAAAAATCTGGCGAAATATTATTATTTATTTATATCAAAGGGGAAAATGGAAAAGAAATTTCCGCTCAAAATATCAGGTTTAACACAACCTAGCGCTGCCATTTAGACCAGTATTTGTAATGACAATTTTTTCTACCTAAACTACATAAGCTGGAGATACAACCACACACAGAGATTTTTACGTCTCGGCTCATTATCACAATACCAGTTAAATTCCTACGTATGCAATAAATGTAATATGGTGCCAAAATAATATCTAAGCAAGTTCATAGTTTATAAAAGAAGTTCGAGTTACTTACCTAATCTTGTTTCTCTAATTAAGGTATATTATTTTACATAATCTTTATTGCCGGGGTGGTGGATCTGCTTACCATCCAGTTAACAAACATTAATATACGTATAAGTAAGTGTCAATCTTAAATTATTTAATATGATATTTATCTGAAGTAGGTATTTAACATAGCTCACATATATCTTGATAATAGATAGTTATACGTTTAATAAAGTAACTTTACGATTTTTTCTTGGAGGTGTAATTAAGTTATCAGTATGGAATGTCAAGAAAAAGTAACAGAGCTGTAAACAATTGGAAAGGTGTCGGTGGACTAAGTCTGAAAATAAATTACTGTTTGTACAATTTACACTTAAAGGTGGCCGCGTTCTTTTTATTTTACCGATGAATGGGTGTGAATCATATTGTTTATGGGGAAGTTTATTGCGACTGGTATGTATAGTGTTTTGAATAAAGCTATTTGTTTTATGGATGACGCGACTGATTTGATATAAATTTAGGCATTTGAATAGCCTATTTTTAGGCGAATAAGTTA
>JAQGAI010000421.1:0-20866 GCA_034696905.1 Lepidocyrtus violaceus
TGTAGTATTAAGTAATGCATTTGGTAATTTGGTAAACTGCTCATTTTACTCCAGACGGACATTCTCGTCGATTTAACCCGGAGGAGCTTTTTTCTCGGTACTTCTCCGTATATCATTATCATATGCATGAAAAATCGTTTGTATATTACATGGATATACTTTGCGGAGTTGGAGAACGCGACAAGTCATGAGCAAAAGTAAACTACTTTGATAGGATGAGATGAGAGTTTTGAGTTTACCCAGACATTATTTACCGTTCTAAAATCACGTAAGTGCTTCTGGTTTTTTGCGCATCGCCAACTGCACTCTATCGATTTAAGTGCATTGGAACATTCAAAACTGCAAATTACAGAGTCATATCGCCAATATGTTTGAAAAACTGATAAAATGGCCCAAAAAGATATGCATGACACTACTCACTTGTACATATAAGTATCGAGAAATGAAGGCTTTTGTTTAACGATGAGTTGTCAAAGATGTCTGAAGCGTTTATTTGCTTTGTTCATTATACCCATCCATTAATGCATGTCATACGATAATATTTTTGTCATAGGATGTAATATCGTAAATTGGCACTCTCCAGGTAAAGATCAGAGGGGATCAATACGTGGGCTTTTCATTTGCGTCAGAAGTGTTCACAGCAATCTAAAACTTTAGTTCAGTTCAGCTTTTATAAACGGATCACGCAAGAATACCACCTTTTTTACTCTGAGAATTGAACGGTTATTATTACTCTTCTTGTGTTATAATGAAATGATAAGCTGGTGATATGATCTTTGAGGGGGATGAGAAATAGGACGACGGGTCGGGGAAACACGTTTCAGATTGTCTGCGAGGGTAGAGGGAGGGGAAATCGACTTAGTGAGATGAGAAATAAACCTCCGAAATGTTTGCTTACATTTTGCTTTGTTGAAAGACTAATATGATGATGGGATGAAAGATAAAGCTGTCAGTAGACACTCAATAATATTGCGAGTATCTCGGCAAACATTTGCATGATGACTCGAATTGGGAAACTATATGAGAAAATCTTCCATGAAAATAATGGATTTCAGTTCCAAGAACACAAGATTAAAACATCCAATATTTTACATACATAAATGAATGCACTTTAAAAAATGCATGCCAATAAATCTTATCATGAAGTAACACTGATGTGATATGGTGTGATGTGACTCGCAAATTAAATGAATAATTGTGTTTAGAACTGCATGAGAAGGATATCAGTACACTTTCATGGATTCAATTGATTCGAGTAACTACAGTGGATTTTCTAAATGCATCTTTGAGGCAAGGCAAGTAGATATGTTAGGTGGGTTGTGTATGCTATACTAGTTGTAGTCGCTCGCATTGCATGATCATCATCATCCTCAATCACTTGCCTCAATAGCCGGAGATTTAATTACTTAATTAAAAATTTAAAATGTGTTCACCACTCACATGTACTAACAGCTCATTGGTAACTGACTTTTGTGATCTGATCGACCTCATCATCAAAAAAATAAAAGTTCATCTGAACCCTCACCAACCACTCCTTCGCATTCCACATAAGTCATTCCACATCATCTCATGACTCATGGCGACACCCCATTCCCTACTTTTCGTTGCCATCTCAACATTGCCATGAAAAAAAAGTCGGAAAATGAAGAAAAAATTCTGGAGGAAAATTCTCTTCCGGACCCACTCCACAATTTTCTTGTCGTCCTCAGAAAACAGTTTTCACTTTCCATTTTTGGTCCGTCATTCTGAGCGGAAGTCACTCAAGTTTTTTTCTTCTTCGATTTTTCATTTCCCCTATCGATTTTTCTGAATTAGAGTTTCGTTCCATTCCCCTTCCTTCCTGAATCATGGGTAAAGCTAAACGTGCTAGCGCTGATCCTAACAAGCCGAAGCGACCCCATTCCGCCTACTTCCTCTGGCTCAATGAGAACCGGGATGAGCTCCAAAAGCGTTATCCCAACCTTGGAATCTGCAAGCTGATGCAGAAGGCCGGTAAAGAATGGCGTTCCCTCAAGGACAAAAGCGTAAGAAAACAAATCAGCTTTATTAACCTGAATCTGGGCATGAAAATGAGGTGGAGGGAGGTATGGGAGGTGAAGCTCATTTTGCACTACTCCAAATCACTAATCCGTGCCATTCCTTTTTCTTTTCAGAAATGGGAGAAAAGGTCCAAGGCGGAGTCAGCCAAGTACCAGGAGAAGATGGCTGCCTACAAGGAGGCCACTGCTGGAAAGGACAAGCCCAAGAAGCCCCAGTCGGCTTATCTGATTTGGGTGAACAAGCACCGCGATGCCCTGAAGAAGCGCTACCCTAAGTTGGGAGTTTGTGACCTGATGGTCAAGGCCGGCAAGGAGTGGAAGGCGCTGGAAGATAAGAGCGTAAGTAAAGAACAGAATTAAGTTCAAACTAGACCCTAAAGTTATATGATGATGTGTCGTGATGAAATGGATGGGGATGAGGTGGTGGCGCTCCATTTTGCACCTTAAAAAATTACTAACATAATATGACACCTTTTTCTGCTTCACTTTCTTCAGGAATGGGTGAAGATGGCCAAGGAAGCTAACGCCGAGTATGAACAGAAGATGACCGAATACAAGGAGGTCAACCCAGACGCTACTGCCGAATGCAGTGGATCATGTGGTGGTGAGAATACTAAAGATGATTTCTCTATTTCCTTTCATTCCAATCTGATCCTACAATAATTTGATCTTCAATTTTGTTTTTCATTTTCAACAGGAGGGAAGCGTAGGCGACGTAGGAGCTCAAGCTCCAGTGCAGGGAATAAGCGTCGCCGCCGGAGGGTGGCCACTTGTCCGGCCCAGAAGAGGCGAAGGAGGCGCTCATCAGCTTCAGCTGGATCCAAAAGGCGTCCTGCAGCTTCAGCTGGATCTAAGAGGCGAAGGAGGCGATCATCAGCTTCAGCTGGATCCAAGAGGCGTCCCTCTGCTGCCAAGAGGCGACCCGCAGCTTCCAAAAGGCGTATGTGCAAACTTCCAGCCCGAGCTTCCAAGCGTTGTAGGAGGAGGTCATAAGCCACTTTGACTTGTATAAGCGACGTCGATCCGGATTTTCTCTCTGACCACTGACCACTCACTGGCTTCACCCATCATCACCCACTATTTAATTCTGCTGTTAATTTAAAATATCTGATAAGAATGAGATTTGTGCAAGTCTTGCAATTGCAAGGAAATTAAAAACTCTGATTCTACTAATTAGTGAAGTTGGGTTCATGTCATGGATCGTTTTACATTGATGTAAAACGATCCATGACATGAACCCAACTTCACTAATTAGTAGAATCAGTTTTTTTCAATAAATAGCGCTTGATCGCTGCTCACCACCACCAACTTTACCTAAACTTTTCTATTTGTATTCTAATTCTATTTATAAGATAACTTTTCCGATAAGTTAATTAAGAACTTACTATATTACTAAACTATTATTCATCATCATCTAACCACTATAGTTTAACCAAACCTAACAATAATTTAAATAATTATTTAATAATCACATTCAGCATAATTATCTAAATCTAAGTCGCATCATCATCATCATTAAAAATTAAATGTGCCAAATATTTCTTACATTACACATCAGTCAAAACATGCACCTGCCAATTAGTGTCCATATATGTTTTTAGACAGTTGTTTCGTCTACCGATTTTACTGTCGCAAAGAAAAGTACGACTTAAGTACAGTCTTAATATGAACTTGCAATTTTAAGCAAATGCAAAGAATAATTAATTAGACAAATGCACCATACTTCCATCCGTATTTATTTGCAATAACAAGCGCATTTAGTGTATATAATATTATTTCAGAACACGTGAGTATGAAAACCAAAAACCATTTCTCATGCTAAAAAATGTTTTTTGGCTCATTCGAAAATGTCAACAAAATACAAATATCCTCAAGGTCAAAGTTATTGCCGGCTAGTAATGCATTTTATTTTATAAACAAAATCAGTTTTATGATGAGTAAAAATAGAATAGACGATTAGAAAAAATACTATTAAAACCATTAAGTTATTTACACTTCAACAACTCTATTAATTGCCCAATTCATTTGAGCTTTAGTACTTGTAACGAAAACTGAAATAGCTAAACCGACTGTGTGTAAACACGTTGAATCGAGGGATTGCTAACAATAAAAATGCAATGAATAAATCGAATAACATTCTGAGGACTAACGTAAGTATTAATATGTAAGTTAAAAAAACCGTTTCAACTGGAGCGTAGGTGTTTATGTCATCTATAATTTATTATATCTTGGATTAAATAAAAAATATACACGTTATTATTTTCCGTAATAAATTCTACTTACAGCTATACTATCGCATAATGAATAGAATAGTTAATTATACAAACTTGCTGATTACGAAATATTTTTTAGTTTTATTCTATTTCACACGTTGCCCCAGCTGCTTCCAACGCTTTCTTCAGTTTCTCAGCCTCGTCTTTCTGCATATCAGCTTTCACGACACATGGTGCGGACTCCACGAACTTTTTAGCCTAAAGAAGGAAATGATAAAAAAAATGGAAAATTGATAGATGCTAACAATCTGATAACATCCGGACCCGGACATTTGTACATCCGTAAAATATACTCTCTCGTAAATAAAAATGCTTTCTTATGCGTTACCTGAACCAAGTTCATTCCTTCCAAAAGGACTTTACATTCCTTAATTAGCGGAACTTTCTTAGCTTCATCAAACTTCATTAGTTTTAGCGTAAAGCTAGTCTGTACTTTCTGTGGTGCAGCAGCTTCCTCTTCCTGAAAATAATCCCATCAATATCAGTTCCAAAATATAAACAAAAAACCACCATAAAACTCTGTAAAAATGTTACAAATTCTAGCAATTAACAATTCTAATTCTAGTAAAAAAAAAACTACAATTAACCTCTGCAGCTGCCGCCGAAGGTGCAGCAAACGACATCGCCCCCATCATAGGAGTGTCAGGGATGTTGAGCGTCTTCTTCAAAAGTTCATTGAGATCCGCAACTTGTAACAAGTTTAGCTGAGAAATCTCCTGAACAAGCTGGACTATTTTCGGATCATAAGTCTTTGACTCTCCAGTCGGAGGAGAAACTGGCATAGGCTCTTCATTCACCTCCGCCAAAGGGGTTGGACCACGTTTCACTAGCTGTGGAACCGTCGCAGATTCTGACGAGACCCATCTACAACATATCAGCAAAACAAAAACAATGAAAAATCCATACCATATTAACATTTAGTTAAGAGAACACGACGCCTTCATTACCATTATCATCAAGATTTTATTTTTAATATTTAAAAAGAGTTAGTTAGGACTTGGTGAAAGTCAAGTCCGCTTTTACCTCACAGTTGTTGGTGCCATGAACTGACATCTTTTCCCCAAAACGGATGACAACGAAACGAGCCTCTTGGACACGAGAAAACTCATCCTCAAAGACCTCATCTTTCAATCAAGTTATAATCTCTTCCCTCTTTAATTTCTAATTTCCCATTTACTAACCAATTAAATACGTGATTTAGAATGATTACTTTTCACTTCTTTCTCCTCAACAAAAATGAAAATGCACTCAAATGGCAAAGCACACGAGCGACAAAAAATCTAACAACAACACACACACTATCATCCGGCAGCCTCTGCCCTTCTTCGCGGATTCCACAAATCGTCCCAACTTGCCCCAAAAAGATGGAATGAGTAGTTTTTTAGTCGTGGGAAAAAGGAATGCGGAATGGCTCATTTGACCATGGACACCCACATGCACACTCTACCCTATCGTTTTTCTTTCTTGCCTTTTTCATTGTGTTGGGTTGAGTTGAGCTGCAGCTTTTTTTTAGTACGCATTCTTCCCAATCTGGTTCTTTCTTTCAAATTCAAATCACTTTTTTCATTCAAAAGCATATGCACGAGATTGTATTGCTCTTGGATTGCGCATATTGGACGGGGTGACAAAAAGTTAAAATTCCAAACAAAGTCAGGTCAAGAGTTAAAATTACTAATGAAAATGAAGGGATTTTCATATTGTAGTCTGTAAAGCAGACATTTTCGGCTGCATTTTTAAAAGTGTGAAGGTTTGTCATTTGTCGCTGGATCCAGTTTACGTAGTAATGCTTTTAAAAAACGTTGTGAAAAGGGACATCAGTGCAGTGTTTAGTTTCATTACGAAAACGTTTCTAGTAGAGTTGAACTTTCTGGAGGTGGTTTGCAGCGAGAGTGCAATTAAAAAACGGAATTATACACTATAGTTAGATAGTCAACTGATAGTTAAGAAATACATTAGTAATTTTGTGTAAAGAATGAAGCGAGTTAAGTTAACAGCTGGTGGGAAGCTCACGTCATCAGCTGTGTCTGATGGAAAGCAAGGTTATCATAATAAGGTGGAGGATGGCGCTACAACACTTCCAAGAAAGAGTAGGGCTTCGGTTGTTCCATCCAAGCCGCAGGCTCCAGCGGCACCTGCTGCTCCGGCTCCGGGGATTCAATCAACAGCAGCTGGTGGAGTTTCCAAGGTGGAGCTTATGAGGAAGCGAAAGTCGTGTCCTCCGATGGGAGCCGGTATTAACGGTGGGATGTCCTCTATAGCTGCATTCCTGACGCCAGAGAGGATTACCAGAGTGTTCCAGCCGAGCGAGGACATGAGTGAAGCTGATAAGCAGAGGGAAACGAAGCGGCTTGTGATGTGCCTTGCCAGTTTGGTGAAGAATCAGAATACGGTTAATCTTAATGTAAGAGTGGAGCAATTAATTCAACTATGTATTATATAATGCAAATGACGAAAATTCAGTTATAAACATATAAATTTTGTTTGAATTTATTCATGCTTTCAGAAAACGGAACTGGAAAACCTTCTGAGGACACTGCTGTCTGTTGTGGATTCGATTGACGATGAGAACTGGAGCGTACTGCAACAAGCGATTTTGTTTTCAACGACCCCTAAAAATTGTGGATCCTGTTTCAGCACATTAGAGAGTTTAATCAATGAAATACTGGTTCATCAGCCAAATTATGCTAATTCTATAGCTCAGCTACTTATTTCTAAATTGGTGAGACCGAATACCGAACGCAGTGCAGCCCCGTTGGAGGATGAGGGACCAACCCTGGCCGAATTGAAATCCTTTGAAGTATCCATCAAGCTTATGTGTAGAATTGTGGAAGTAGTTGGAATTAAGAGGTAAGCAATTCCATATCATAAAAAAAACAATTTATGAATTTTAGAAAATAGGGAAATGTGAACTGTATTATAACTTCTGCAAATTGTGTTTTGCAGGTTAAACCGAAACCTAGTAAATATTATGACCTCCCACTACCCTTATGTTCTGAAGCCAGCACTTACTCATTTTTACTATATTCGCAATCTTTTCGGGATGAACAGAATCGCTGGAAATTCGCTCACCTGCGGCGTACTCTCAGTAGTGTTTCATAAGTAAGATTTTTGAAAAGTTCATGTTCAATGTTCAATTAAGTTCATGTTGCTCATATAATTATGATATAATTGATTGATTAAGTAATGTTTGTTGTAACTGTATGTAACTCGAAAATATTTATCGTGTTTAGACTGACACATTTGGATGCACTTATTCCGAGGGAAATGTTAGACTCTGAACGACTTCAGGATGTCGTTCTTCCGAAACGAGAGAAAACAGCCACAGTTGACATCAACTGTTTCATCATACCAGAAGAAGAAGCTCAAGACTTGGCTCTGGAAATTGTAAAATCCTACGCTAAGGTCGCAAATGAAGTTGAACAAGCCCAGCAAATAGCTACTTTAGATATCTCTCTGTCGTATTTAATTTCTTTTCTGTCTAGTGTTCAGGAAACTTTGAATTTTAATTCTCTACTTTCTATTTTCGAGTCAGAAGTACTTCCAACTTTTAATACCAATTGTATTCAATTTGCATTTTTCTACTTGGTAAATCAAAAGGAAGAATATTTAAATGCGTTTTTAGAATTTCTTTGGAAAAAGTTTTTAAATTTAAATACACCGGCAGTTATACGTATACAAGCTGTGGGCTACATTGCCGGGGTCCTCGCCAGAAGTACGAAAGCGGACAGAAGGTATCAATAATAAACTTTTTTTCTTCATTAATTATTAATTATTTTCTACCTTCTACATAAAAATTCATATAAGAGCTATTAATCATATATTAAAATACTTAATTAAAACTTAATTTTTGTTGCAGAACGTTAAAGAGATGGATCTCCCGTTTATCGGCGTTTTCCCACGAATATCTCAATTCAAAATCAAACTCAGCTCCCTGCCACTGGGCAAATGTAAACATCCATGCGCACGGTCCGTTCTATGCCGTTTGCCAAGCAATATTCTACGCCTTCGCGTTTCGACATTTCGAGTTGGTGTATGGTAATATGCCAATTTTCAAAGGAGAAGAAGAAGAAGAAGAGGGTAATGGAAATAAGACTAAACCGAATTTGAAAACATTGCCACCACCAAGCTCCAGTTCTTTTATCTACTCTCTTAATCTCCAGCGACTTATAACATGTGACCTGAACCCCTTGAAAGCGTGTAGCCCTTCAGTAGCCAAAGCGTTTGTGGACGCGGCTCACGCCTACCAAATATCCTATTGTAAAACAGTTTTAGAACGCAACAATCGTGCCAATATTAGAAATATGATTTTTGAGACTATGCGGGACGTCTCGAATAGTGAAAGTGAAGGCGTGAATATCTTGAATGATAGCTTCTTCCCATTTGACCCTCTTCCACTAGCCTACTCCAAAATGATAATTGAAGACGACTTCAGGGTTTATGATAGCAATTCGATCGCTCTTAAACTCGTTGGAGAAACGATGGGTGCAAGTAACGGACCACCGAGAAGAAGTCGGAAGGACTCAAGAGGTCCTCAGAATGAAGAAGACGACAACTCTAATGATTTTGAATTAGATGGAGATGAAGACAATGAAGTGGATGGAGGAACTATTTTGCTTGCTTCGTACGAATAAACTGACGTTTGTTTATGAAAATTAAAAAAGTTGCTACTAAATTCCTGTATCTTATATTATATATAAACTGTCTTCCTTGTTTGTAAAGAATTATTGCTTTCTTTCTCTTATTGTGTTCTAAGCACAAAAATGTGATTTACGTAGTTGAATGAGATAAAAATATTATGTATATGTTGTTTACTATATTATATTGTATGCTTATTGTTGTGTTTATTTATTTGTTTTGTGTAATAAATAGCTTAGTCAAACAATATTTCTTATTGATATTGGTATTTATTTTTTATTCGAAATTCAGCGAAATTCTCATGCATAAATTAAAATAATTGACACGTTATAGGATATTTCCATTCAAAGAAAAGTCACTTCTACAAAATTAAATTAAATTACAAAGCTCGAAAACTATATTCTCTAAATCATGTCTCATAATGCGTATATATAAATTATTTGTGCATTATCATTAGTCACCTCTTACACATCACAATCAGGTAATATCCTAACAAAAATAGAGGACTGTTTTCCCAACTTAGTCTGTCTACTTGTTTATATCACAGTTCTAAAAATTACTATTTAGTGTCCATCGCCTCTGCAGTTCGGCTAATGTCTGCTTCCAGTAATCTCTCATAAATCTCCCTAATCATACTCCTATTTCCCACCATATAACACCACGTTTCCCACATTAAATTAACCAGAACGTCGTCCTTTTTCTCGTCCAGTTCAATATGAGTGCCCATTGCTGGGCTAAATCTAAAGAAAGGTACCCCAATAGATGTGCACCAAGCCCTTGCCCGTTCAACAACTTGTCCTTCTGCTTGTGTAGCTTGATCCACCAACAAATTAACCAGTTGCGAAAGTCTAGGCACGTTTCTTATGGCATCAAACACCCCTGTAGGCCATGCAATATCAAGGTTCGTGGCTGAAACTGCCTCTGGAGGTGGAATTCCTGTCCCCAGCGATAAGACCACTGAAGGAAGCTAAAAAAAAAATTGGACACTTGTATGTTTAAATTGTTGTAAAGAAACATTTTACTAGTTATTCAGGTACAAGCTTGTCATATCAGCTTCAATAATGTTTACCTTCCAGTTGTTGTAACACTGCCCATTTACGTTCTGCTGGCTACCCATCATTACAGCCTTAAATTGCGTTAGTTCCGATAATGCGTCCAGTGTAGGATTATTAGATATCAAACCTCCGTCAATGAAAACTTCATGGTCAAGAGTAAAGTAAGACGGTGCAGCCCCAGTAACTTTAGCAGTTTCCCAAATGTAGGTATTATCCGGATATTGGGCGTATTCTTCAGGGTCCCCAAGTAGACAGCCAGGTGAAATGTAATTGCGGAAGATGTACAGATCCGGTGGCCGTCGATTGGCTAAGGAAGTCATAATCATCACCCTGAAAAAACAAAACCAACCAAATTATCATCACATCGTTGACTCATCACGGTTAAAAACATTTTTACTCCCATTTTATCGGCTGAATACCTCCCTCAGTAAAACATAAAACATACCTTGGTTTTTGAATACTGCTCATCTTTTTATCGGATCCAAATTCACGCCTTAAAAATTCCTCCATTCGAGCGGCACTGTAGGGCCTTTCTCCAGTGAATACTTTGTCTTTCAGCTTCATATATAAGGACTGGGTCTCCAAAACAGATTTCCCGCTGGCCAAAGCTAACGCCAAAATCCCTCCAGTCGAAGTTCCAGCAACCCAATCAAAATACGATATGATTGGAGCACCTCCACCAGAAATATCCCCAAATTCTTTCTCCATAAAGAATAGCATTTGGGTCAAGACAAGACCTCTGATTCCTCCTCCATCCAAAGACAACAGTCGTCCACCAATGACGGGACCCGCTTTTGATTCATCTGCTTGAGGTTTCATTCCGCTTTCGTAACTTTCTTTTATAATACTTAGACCTCTCATTGCTTCGTGAACCATCAAGCCCCCATTTGATGAAACGCCGGCAGGTGCCGATGTGCCATCCCGATGAAGTCTCCAAGTGTCCGGTTTCTTTCCATCATTTTTTCCTCCGGCCTTGCATCCTTCAGAACAACCTCCGGATACGTTTAGTCCGCACCGCTTGGCACCTGCTGCCGCAAGGACGAACAAAGCCTCCTGTTTTGTGGCAGTGCTTCCATTGTACACTGAGGCTACGATATGTCTAGGCGAGTGACCATTTCCATCCTTCACTTCAATGTCGGCTCCGAAAATAATTAACGATTTCATACAATCTATGGCACAGATAGACGCAGCGATGTGAAGTGGCGTGGCATTAATGTACTTGTCAAAGGTTGCTGCAAAGTTGGTGTAGGCATTGTTGGATAACAAGTGAAGAGTCGACTTCAGGTGGTTCGCGACTACAGCCTTGTGCAGTGGCGTCAATCCGTCATTGTCGGTGATATTAGGATCCGATCCTGATGTAAGCAAATGCAGAAGAATGGTCGGGTTTAATGTAGCGAAGTGAAGCGGTGTGTTTCCATTTGCTGCAGCTCTAATATCAAGCACATTTGTTGTTGGCGACGTCGCGGGGGAGTTGTTTGACTCGGTTGGTGTATCCGAAGTGGACGACAATTCCTGAGAAATTGCGTAATAAAATTTGAGAGTTAAATACTTTCATCTCATATTCTCATATATTACTTCGAAATTAATGATAAACATAGATGAAAAGAAATTTAAAATATTTTAGCACATTGACATCTACTTCAATACTCTCGCCTTCAACATTACTCCGATTCCCCTCTTCAATTAAGTGATCCATCATTTGCATCAACAACTGATAAAAGTTTACAAGTAAAGTAAATACAAAGTAACACATACTGTCCACATAAAGCAAAGTAGAAAAGGAAGAAACAGCCAGTTTAAAAATATAATCAATAGAACTTACCAACACAGCTTCCTGATTTAAATTTTTACACGCCAAATGTATTGGAGCCAGACCTTCATTATTTAGCGTGAGGAACTGGTTCAAAATTACTCTACTGGCGTTTGCCCGATCTGGACCACTTTGATTGTTCAGCCTTTGCTTGAACAATTTCAGCATGCTTGCCCCAGCAGCTTTATCCTTACAATCTGCCGCTAAATGGACAACGCTATTCCCATTCAAATCGGTAAGGTCGAAAACGCGCTTGAATAGTCGTTCATCCTCCATGAGTGTTTTAAAGGCATCTAATTTTGCATGAACGCAGGCGACCTGCAACGGAGTATGAAGGAGTTTGCCTTCCTGTTCCGAATATTTTTCCCGAAGGACCGGAGACTTTAACTGTTCCACCATATTCAATGCTGCGGCCACATGAACTCCAAAGTACGACTCATTTCTACTCGCCACCTTCAGAATTTTTTCCATGGTTTGCTTGTCAATGGGAGTAGTCGATGCTTTGATTAAGTCCGGGAATATTTGCTTGTAAATCACAAAGATACGCGTCGCTTCAGCCTCCGACTCAGTTCTGAACAAGCTGTACATCTTTTCCGTTGATACGGAACCAGTTGTGGCATGGAGGATTATGTTGAAAAGTGGGTAGTGCGACATTTGACCATCCACCGGGGACTTCTTTGGCCCGTGAAGAATGAGGTCGCCGGCTCGTAAAGATACTGGGTAAATGGAGGCAATCTAAACAATTAAAAATGAAAAAAAATAGGTAAATTCACATTTGATTTCCTTAAAATTCAAAACAAATGTTTGCTTTCAAATCCTGACATGTTGATGGACTTGCCTCACTGTTTGCTGACCTCCCGGCATATTCTACGACCTGGGTCTCAGATCCACCATCCGCCATATCGCTCCCTCCAAGATCGAAAAATGACCTGCTGGTCGGAATGCTTCCGCCATCGTTCGACGTAGCATTGACAGTGCTGTTTAAGGCCCGATCCACCACGGCAAGGGCTGCGCGACCCAGGAAACCCGAGAATAATCCACCTCCTCCAGTAGGAGGGGAAGTCGGATTGCGACTCATTCTGTATTGCTTGTAAGTACTACTGATGTAGTCTTCTATAAAGTATTACTTCACAGCCCTTTCTTGCCCTTAAATCACTCGGAATTATGAATTAGTGTAATTTTGTTTTAAAATGTCACTTCAAATTAAAGATTATCACTTTATCACAGTTTAGGTTTTGAACTATTTAGCTTTCCCTCAAATTGAGAGAGGGTCAAATTACAGACGACTTCAGTTTCTTTCGAACACTTCTTCGTTTCCGACCTTCTCGTAAAGATACACAGACATGTTACGATGACCACATCACTGGTACGGACTCCAGGAGGCGCAATTTACTCCAAAAACGTTTCGTGTACAACACTACGAAATCTGGCACTGGACTGGCACTGGAGAAAAAAATCTCATGGAATGACTCATCTCATGTAATAGTAATAACTTTCAATATGTTTCTTTCATTATTGCACTGCACTAGTCACTAGTCACTAGTGGGAGTTGGGAATTGACTTGGGTAATAAATTCATTCATTCATTAATCTCAGCTGCAAAAAAAGTTAGCCATGCCATGATACGAGGCTGTTGCCGTACTGGGAACTCTTGGAACCAACCTTGAAAGTTGCACTTTAGCTCTTTGGAATGGAACTATGTAATGGAATCTTCTGCCAACCATTTTCCCTTTTTGTTAGCCATGTCAAAGTCAAATGTCAATCTATTCTTCGACCGAACTGCGAACGAAAGAAAGATCCACGTATGTTTAGTATGAAAACAAAAACTTGAAGTGTGAACAGCTGCAAGATGTTTACGCATTGTGCTGTATTATGTGCTTCCTATTACCACCTACTACCATACAGAATCTTTCTTGTCATTGCATAAAAGCCTAAAAGCATCAAAGCGTATATACTAATGTATTTCGTTTCTTATTTATCGGAAAAGAAGCTTTTTGTCGGGTTGTTTTCATTTGTTGCAGATTTTTGCAACATCATCATCATCAAAACACCACCGACTTGCCAACTTTGAATTCGGGAATTATAATGATCCATCCATTGCCATTGCATTGTCCGTGTATGAATAAAGTTAAATGTGATGAAATGATTGAATTAGTAGTTTGGCATTTTGTGTCTGAACAAATGATATAGAAAAGAAAATTTTATACGGGGTAAGTTGAGATTAATTAGCACTATTATAAATCATTGTTGTTGTATGACTATGACCATTGCCCTGAGACATACATAGGATTGTTGTAACAAACTGTCGGAGATTCTCCTATAAATCCAGCTCACTCGTCTCCTGTCTGCCTGGTTCTGGATTTGCGTCTTGTAATTTTTCTTTACATGATTGCACACGTTTACAATGCTACTTGTTTGGCACATAATTGATTGCGAATTCGATGCAGAATTCAAAGTTACCCATTCTACTACATCTATCTGCATAATCCATGATCATTTATGATCAGCCATTATGTACTTCAAATCCTTGAACAAGTTAATGGCATGCAGTAAACCAGAGAATAAGTTACTTTAAAGATCATTTTCATATGATGATTGATTAATGAAAGCCAAAAGTCTTTCCTCCAGTTCAGATTCAGACTCGGAAAAGTACGAAAATAATTAGGTATACATGTGCTGGGTACTCACATCATAATCATAATATAGATTGCCAACGTAAAATTTTCTCAATAAGCGTCTCTTCTGGAGTCAGTACTGTACGGAATGATATGAGTCATAGTCATGTCTTGTTGACGAAAGAATTCTGACGGCCAATAATATTTCATAACGTTTTCCACAGGTTTTCATTGACCCTCAACTCAATATGGCTTGGCACTGGACAGGCTTCGCCGGTATACTGCGACTGCGATGTGCTATGCATATAGAACTAAACGAAGCGCCCAGACTGATGAAGGTTAATTGAATACCTTAGCGCTTGTTTATCCTCACATTACATTACTAATGAATGCGAATACACTCGTGTCAACTTCCTCTTTCCATGAAGAAACGACCAACCGCACATAGTCCCAACCTTACTGACTAAGAGTTTCATGATGGGATGATGATGCATGATCTGGTGACTAGCGTCAAATTTCATTTCGTCCAATATGCCAATATTTTATTTCCCAAAGTATGCTACTTTTTTAAAGAGAATTTTGCTTAGATATTCCAACCACCCCAACTTGGTAAGCCATACAAGGAAGTATAAAAAGTTTGAACTAAAAAAAAACTACCTGGTCGAGTTAGGAATTTTTTTTTAGGTGAGCATGAAACTAACATGGTCGCAAGAGGATTAATAATGAGTTGATGGGAATATGTAGCAGAATAACTTATTCTCTGTTTTTTCCCCTTTCTTGGTCCTAATAAAACTCATGTTCAGAATAGTTCGTGTTGTTCCTGGCTAGCATGTACTTGGTTTTTTTTTGGCGTACAAAGCAAAAGCGTATATATATTGTTGGCAGTGTTATGTGAGCAATGAGCAACAGAGAACAACATTTTTTTCCCTAGTACATTTCGTCCACTCACTTCATAATATAACTTTGTGTGTTTTTGTGGCAGGACAGGCAAGGCAAACCTCATTCTTGCTTTTGGAAAGGGGATATGATCATATCATGACAGTAAAAATGGATTATAGTAGTTGTGTAGTAGCAGCATTGCATTGGGGATTGTAGTAGTCAGTAGCCAGTAGAGCACATAACCATGAAGTGAACGAAAGTAACGCAAAAATCATCATATGTATCTGCGAGTAAAAATATTTTTATTTGAAATGAGGGATACAGAGTTACTTATTGTCAAAATTTTCCAAACAATGTTTGTCATGATGTAATAAAGTGAAGTAATGAAAATCTTTATCTCTATTAAATCGATTTAGTTTAGTGACAATTTTGCTTCACCGTCTTTCATGTAAATCTGCAGCAGGTAGAAAACAGTGTACCTCACCTACGATCCATCTATCTCTGCATAAATATAGAATTTATCTGAAGAATATCTTCCCGGATGGAAGAAATATCTTTTGCAGGCAGGTAAAGATTACTGAGGTTTCTAAAAAGTTCCCTTATGCGGGGAAATGGAAAGAGACAAAGTCAATAAAGTTGTTATTGTGAACTGTGAATGTGATCATAGCTTATGTATAACCTATGACTTTGTCTGTTGCAGATCTACATCTACATTGCAAAAAGTTGGAAGTGCAAAGCAATAAACTATATACAAGTTGCGCACCTGAATCATTATCATAACATTAACTAAAAGCTTTGTTTGACGAACATAAATGTGGAACCGTTTAACAAAAACTGAAACAAAGCCATCATCATCATGTAGTGCAAACGTGATGTAAAAAAATGCGAAATGTATGTCGATTTCAATCATCCTATTCTGTATTCTATTGTCAATGAACCTACGAAGTGTGAAAAACAAGTTAAACTTCTTTTTGCCTTTAGATTTGCGAATTGCGACTTCTTATCCAGCAGCGCTAGACGAGACTTGTATTAAGAAAGAAAAATAGCTTATCATGTGAAGTTATTATATAATAATACAACTAAAGCGCTTTTCTGCAGCACGCGACATGAAACTTGTTACGCAACATGACCACATTCATATGAGATCAGATAAATATAAATCGTCTATAAGATCTTCGCAGCAGCATAGCAGACCAAGATGAATGGATGGAGTTTTAATAACTTTCCAGTAATAAAAGTGGCTCCAAATGTTAGGGAAGTATTGAGGAGAATGGACGCCCCAGCAGCAGCCCATCCTTGTCTAATCTGGTGATAGTCGTTTGTGAAGGATAAGCTGGATAAAATAGCTAAACAAGAAGAAAAGGGATATTGTCACGAAATGATCATTTGCAACCCCTCCTTCCTACACGTTACGTTGGAAATCTTGGCCAAAAATATTCACTCCACACTTACGAATCAATAAAGATTGCGTAATTGATGCAGAGGTGGTTTTGTTCAGGGAAGTGGAAGTGTTATGTTACGGTGGGCGTTAGGCATTTATCTTGTTGATTTTGTGAAGTGCGTGTCGTAGTGTGTAGTGAATAATATACCTTCATAAAAATGGGTCAATCAACGCCAAAAAGTTCAAACTTGATCTATCGAACTTTTAAATTCCTGCTCCCTCCGGACGGAGGGGGAGGTAGTGCTGGGAAGCTTCGTTGTTCCCCATTATGGTGCCTCATGGTGGTCGTGGTGGCAGTCAGCGTGACCTATGTTAGTGCAGAGCCAAGCACGGATGTAGAATTGGATGAAAAGGCCAAGGCCAATCATCGACTGGATTCTCTAAATATTCTAGTCTACACTATTTTGTTAAGTTTAACTGTGCTTACGATTTGGTCATTTAAGCATAGGAGGATTCGCTATTTGCATGAAACTGGACTGGCTGTCATATACGGTAAACACAAACAGCTTAATTGCACAAATTAAGTTTTAGTTTGAAGAAAGAAATGTGGAATGATCTCTGAGATGACGCGATGTTTTAATTACAGGTCTTATTGTTGGAGCCATCATAAGATATGCATCATCAGCCACTCCCTATTTTCACATCAACGTGGTCCCCCAAAATGGGACTGAAGCATTCAACCAGTCCGTTCCCCCTGACGCGCTGTGGCTACGACTTAATAGAACATATTCATACATTTTCAAAGGGGAGGTGAAGGAAGAGCAGTCAAAGCTAATTGAGCAGAAAGCAACTTTCGATCCTGAGATTTTCTTTAATATTCTCCTCCCGCCGATCATTTTTAATGCTGGGTACAGTCTGAAGCGGGTAAGGAGAAAAAAATACATTATAGCTTGAAGTACCTTTGCACATTCCAATGGAAGGTAATTGTTAGGTATTTAATATCCCATATTTATCCGGAATTTTTTATAGAAATATTTCTTCCGCAACCTCGGGGCCATATTCACATATGCATTCGTTGGAACCACAGTGTCAGCGATCGTGATTGGAGGGATCCTGTATGGATTTGTGCAGTTGGTTCCAACAACAGCACAGTTTAGTTTCGTGGACACGCTATATTTCGGTGCTTTTATCTCAGCAACAGGTAAATTCTGTCACAAATAGTGACAATTTTATTATTAATCCTTTTAGATTTTGACATCTTTAACAATGGATTTAATAATTGTATCCATTTCATTTGACAGATCCCGTGACGGTGCTAGCTGTTTTTAATGATCTTCACGTGGATGTCAACATGTATGCTCTGGTGTTTGGAGAAAGCGTTTTGAATGACGCAGTGGCCATTGTTCTTGCCAGCGCAATTCAAAATTTTGGGGAAGAGAAGACAACCGGAAGTGGAAATCAGCTCTACGCTGTCTGGGAGTCGCTGGGTGTGTTTGCGTGGTCCTTTAGTTCATCATTCGTGATTGGCGGCCTAATGGGATGTTGCACAGCCCTGCTGACAAAATTTACACATGTTCGGGATTTTCCTTTGTTGGAGACAGCACTCTTTGTGCTCATGTCCTATTCGACATTTTTAATTGCTGAAGCTGCCGACTTGACTGGGATTGTTGCTGTACTCTTTTGTGGAATTTGTCAGGCCCATTACACATACAATAATCTGTCGAGGGATTCCAGACTCCGTACCAAGCAACTATTCGAGCTTCTTAACTTCCTCGCAGAAAACTTCATCTTCTGCTATATTGGAGTATCTATGTTCACCTTCCCTAAGCATAATTTTGAGCCGTTCTTTGTTCTGGCTGCATTTGTAAGTTTAAATAGAAAGAAAAGGATTTGATGTTTGAATATGGATGAAAAAGATTTTTTTAAATTAACAATTTCTACTTTTTGTAGGTGGCAATCATCGTGGGTCGAGCGGCCAACATTTACCCACTATCATTCCTTCTGAATTTGGGGAGAAAACACAAGATTTCCTGGGGTTTCCAGCACGTGCTGTTCTTCTCCGGACTCCGGGGAGCCATTGCCTTTGCACTGGCAATTAGAAATACGTTATCTATTGAAAGGCAGACGCTTTTGACGACGACCAGTGTGATAGTCATTGTTACCGTGATAATTTGTGGGGGGAGTACGAACCAACTTCTTAATTGGTTTAACATCCCGTAAGTTCTATGAAAAACTTTATTTTGCAAATTGTAATTTGAAAAGGTGGATGTATCTGATTACTAATATAATATGAATGAACGATGTTATTTTGCAGGGTTGGAGTGGATGATGAAGCGGAGTGCATGCAGCTGCACATGCGAAGTGTAAGTGATCCATTTGATGATAATAAACCTAGCAATAGTTTTGGGGATTCAGTAGGTCAAATTACTAGCGATGGCACAGGGACAGCTACAACAGCAGCAAACCATGATAGCACTATGAATGGTTGGAATATTAAATATCAAAATCCAAATCTGGTTACTACTACTTCTGATTCCGCTGTTTTGGAAGTGGACTTAAATAATTGTCCGGACTCTCCAGGATCAGGGCACAGACTTTTGGTATTTTTTACATATTTTATTTTGTTTCATTTTCAAAATTCAACCAAGCAATGAGGGAATATGCTTAACAGGAACAATTTACTTTTACTTTAAAAATTTTTAACCTGGTCTAGTTAGTATTTTGTGTCCTCCTTTTGTGAATTTCTTGAGTCCATGTCTTGTGCTACGTCGACGTGAATTGCGTCAGCGCTAAAACATATTTCAAGCCGACTCTGCTGTGGTCGCTGTCCTACTGTGAGCTGCTACATATGAGCTATTCAAAGCGTTCAAAAATGCAAAAGAAAGTGTTTTTAACATCAATTTTTGACTAGCAAAAACTAACAACGTTAGTTGTTTTAATGAGTGAGAAAACTCAAATGTAAATTATGTATTTATAACAAATAGTGGTAGTTATATTATTATTGCTTCTTTTTTCTATCTTTTGATTCCATATTTGCGGGTCGTCGTCACCTTGGGCTCGTGTGTGTCCCTTTGATTGAATGAATGAATGACAAAACCATAACTCTGATTGCTGTAAAATACACTCGCAAAAACTTATGCCACTTTCCATCTTCAAATTGTTTGTACAAAACTTTCAAAAAACTTCCAAAAAACTCTCACTTTTTTGTCTAAAAAAATATTTTCACCGACACCTTCACCACTACCACCAACCGTCATCGATCACCTCTTCAATCGATTGAATCACGATTGACCGCACTTATTTATTAACAAAAAAATGAATGCAATTTTTTGTCACGTTAAAAATTAATGTTTTTCTTACTGAATTTGAAATTTTTGAACTGTTTGCTATGCAAAATGTTTGCCAATTTTCCTTAATCAATTCAATTGTACACCACCGTATGCAATCAAATCAATCTATTTTCTTCCAAAAATCATACATATCAGTTGTACACGCCATTGGACGGCAACCCCAAAGTAAGTTCTCATGATTTTGCGTGCTTCTTTTTTGTATTATATAATAATAATACTTTTCAAGTTTAAATAACCTATAATAAGTAGTACAATAACCCTATAAAATTATTTAACTTCAACTTTTTTTAAAGATCCAAGTGCACAAAAAGTTCCCACCGTTCAGTATTTTACAGAATTTTAATCAATTTTGTCTTCAGAATTTTGGCCGGTTTTCTTTCATGCATGATTTTTTTTTAGTTTGTTGGGGATGTGCATGCTTAAATCAATGTTGGTAGCGGCAAATGATTCTTTTCTTGCACTTTCCTTAAAATCGGCTTCACGCTTAGTAAAAATTCAACTATTTGAGAGTTTTGTGGCAGTCTTCAACTTAAATTTTGGATTCCTCTTCTAAAACAATGTGGGAATAGAGAAGATAGAATCTTCTTTCTTTTAATCTTTGTGTTTGCATGCAAATCTATTGTTTACGTTATCTATGTAAATGGCATATATTATATGTATTTTTGTATGCCTTGTAATGAATGTTGCATATTTTTAGGGAAATTCTCAGCTAATCTCTTTCTTTTGTCATTCTCTTCTAAATATTTTAGGCTGACGGTAGCGGAGCAGATCCATACGTAGAAGGTGGAGCACCAACACAACAGGACCGAGCATTGATGGCGAGATGGTGG